>BTHU01000014.1:93295084-93305084 GCA_036184795.1 Tokudaia tokunoshimensis
TGGGGATCTGCGTTCTGGGTCCCACACTGGCATGTACCTCAGAGCATGTCCTTGGCCCAGTTTGTACTTTCTAAGTATCAGGACTACTTTGGCTGATGTGAAAGACGACAACGACGACGACGAGAGATGTCGGTAGATCACTGGTGAATGCAGGAAGTTGGGAGGTAAACCAGGAGCTGCAATAGTCCATAAGAGAATATTGCTTCACCAGTGCCATGAGCAAAATTCCTATTTCAAATAGTTTGTGGTTTGGGTTTTAGTTTGTGAGATAAGGTCTTATTATGTAGCTCTGGCTATCCTGAAACTTGCTATGTAGACCATTCTGGTCTTGTACTCACAGAGATCCTCCTGCCTCTGCCTCCAGATGATGAGATTAAATGTGTGTGCTATTATGCCCAGCTGAGGTGTTCTTCTATGTTTGTTTTTTTTTTTCAGGCAATGGCCACAGATTTGCATGGATTTGTTGGGGATCAGGAATCGCCCCTCCAACCAAACATTGATCTCAGTTAAGCAAGAATAGTTTATTGAACCTTAATACTGTGTGTCCAAGACTGCAGCATTGAGCAGGATTAGTATCCACTGTGGTGTAACTGCTTAGTTCAGTGCTCAGCAAACAGTTTCTTCTCCTCAGCTTCTGCGCCTCACCAGCTGTCTTTCGCCATCTTCAAAACCTGAAAATGCAATAAACAAAGCCTTGTGTAGTGGCCCAGCGCTGGGGAGGGTGAGGCAGAAAGAAGGTTGAAAGTTCAAGGCCAGTCTGGCCTACAACTTTCCAGGTTCCAGTGAGTTCCAGGCCAGTCAGGGTTACAGAAGACAGTTCACCTTGCATGCAAACTAGCAACAAACAAATCAGGGCAGCAGATGTTTTCCACTGCCTCACATAGCAAAATACCATCAAGACTCAAGAGTTGCAGGCTGGGACACTGGGCAGAGGACTGCCCTAAGTGTACAAGGCCTTTGTTTAATTCCCAGCACTCAGAGGCAGAGGCAGAGGCCCAGAGGTAGATATTTGAGTTCAAGGCCAACCTGGTCTACAAACAGCCAGGGCTACACAGAGAAACCCTGTCTTGAAAAACAAAATAGTAAATAAATAAACAAGCAAACGAACAAATAAGGTGTTTTACCAGTCCATCGGCTGCTCTTCAGCAAGTCACACACATTGATCCCTTTTGGCTGAGGGCAGGGGACATTCACATCATTGCTGCCACAAATCTGGGGGTGAGGATAGAACTCACAGAACATTCTAATTATGTCAGCTGCTCTCCCTAGTGACAACTATGAAGACCCCTGGCCAGGACAGTACCTTAGAAAAACACAGGACAATTGAGAAAGCAAGAAGAAGGAGCGAGGAGTCACTTGCCAGGCGAGTAGGAAACAGCCTTAACATGACCTTAGGTCACATGGGCAATGTGGGAAAGTCAGTAAAGGGGCACATTTCTGTACACCCAGAACTTGAAGGCTGAGGCAGGAGGATTAAGTTCAAGATAAGCTCCAACCAGATAATGAGCCTCTTTCTCAAACAAACAAAGCAACTGCTTAACATTCCAGGATCTGTCCTCAAAAACAGAGGCCCTCAGCATGATGTAGGTTTAACCATACAGAGTCTTTTTGGTTTTTTTTTGGTTTTTCGAGACAGGGTTTCTCTGTGTAGCCCTGGCTGTTCTGGAACTCACTTTGTAGACCAGGCTGGCCTCAAACTCAGAAATCCTCCTGCCTCTGCCTCCCAAGTGCTGGGATTAAAGGCGTGCGCCACCACTGCCTGGCAACCATACAGAGTCTTATTGGGGTGCCATGCCTGACAGGAATCTGACATTGACCAAGGGCAAGGAACTGGCTTCAGGCAGGAATCTGACATTAGGCCATTAGACTATAATAGGGAAGTAGGTTAAGGCAGGAATTTTAATCTTATGGTGGAACAAAGGAAGTAGGCTCCAGGCAAGATTTTGGGCTTGGACAAGGTAGTGGGCTCAGGTGTTGGTCATTCGGACACACCCTTGGAAACAACTGTCACTGTGGAGTAATCACAGTACTTGGCTTATTGCCTTGACTATTTGTGTTTATTGTCTTGCTTGTTTCTCATTGTACTATTGCCCTTAATACTTGCATGTAATTAAAATGGTATAAAAGCAGATTGGAAAAAATTAAATCTGCCTTTAGTCTCAGAATTGACCAGGGTCCTGCTACAATGTTGTCTAATCATCTTTTTTTCTTTTTAATCCTCGCTCCTGCGCTGGAGACCCTGTTGACTGAGCGGGCTTGGTCATTTAACTTTCTGAAACAGCATCAGGAATTAAGATAGTATTCAGCACATGTGGACATCACATTGGGTCATGAGCTTTGACTGCTATGGATTAATAATTATTTAATCCAGAAGTTGTCTCTACAGTTAAAATATGATTCCCAAAAAAGAAAAAAAGCAAATGTCAGTCCTGAGCAAAGCATGATACGATGAACACCTGTTGTCTTACGGTTTCACCCCTGTGAAGAGACACCATGACTATGGCAACTCTTACAAAGGAAACGGTTAATTGGGACTGGCTTACAGTTTCAGAGGTTCAGTCCATTATCATCATAATGGGAAGGATGGCAGCCTGCAGGCAGACATGATGCTGGAGAAGGAACCCAGAGTTCTACATCTTGATCTGCAGGCAGGAGGAGATTATGTGCCACACTGAGTATAGCCTGAGCATAGGAGACCTCAAAGCCCACCCCCACAGTGATACATTTCCTCTCATAAGGCCACACCTCCTATCAGTGATGCTCTCTATGGCTAAGCATTCAAACACACGAGTCTGTGGGGGCCACACCAATTCAAACCTCCTGTTATCTCAGTACTTGGAAGGTAGTAATTGGAGGTCACCCTCAGGTACACAATGATTTGAGGCCAGCCTGGGCTACACGAGGCCCTGCCTCAAAAAAACAAAACAAATGCTGGGCAGTGGTGGCGCACGCCTTTAATCCCAGCACTTGGGAGGCAGAGGCAGGAGGATTTCTGAGTTCGAGGCCAGCCTGGTCTACAAAGTGAGTTCCAGGACAGCCAGGGCTACACAGAGAAACCCTGTCTCAAAAAACCAAAAACCAAACAAAACAAAACAAAACATATTTTTTAAAATGTGTACATGTATTTTGCCTGTACATATGTATGTATGTGCATCACATACATGCTTAGTGCTTGAGGAGGTCAGAAGAGGGCATAGAGCCCCTGAAACTGAAGGCACAGAGATTATAAGATACCATTCAGTCTTTTGGAAGAGCAGCCAGTGTTCCTAACTGCTGAGCCATCGCTCCAGTCCCTAATTTTAAAAAAAAAATGTAATTCCTGGAAATAAGACTCCACAGTTGAATCAACACTAGTTACTGAAGTAATAGAAAACCATCAGTGCCTGGAGCAATGTGTTAGTTTAGAATTTTATCTAACAAAGCAGGCCTAGTGCCATGCACCTGTATTCCCAGCTCTTGATAAGTGAGAGCAGGATGCTCAGAAGCTCAAGGGCCATCCTCAGCTAGCGGCAAGTTAGAGCTATCCTGGACTACCTGAGATCCCGTTTCAACAAAACTACAAAAACTTTCCTAACAAGGAGAAGAAGAAGGGAAAAAAAAACTTTTCCTAACTAAAAAATAAAAAGAAACAAAACAGCCAGGAGGTGGCTCACACCTTTAACCCCAGCCCTGGGAGGCAGAGGCAGGAAGATCACTGTGGATTTGAGGCCAGTCTAGTCTATCAGGGATTGTCAATCTGTGGGTCACAACATCTTTGAGGTCAAATGACCCTTTCACAGGGGTTGTCCAAAAACCACCAGAAAACACAGATATTCACATTACAGTTATGAAGTAGCAACAAAAACAATTTTATGACTGGGGGGGTCACTGTAACATGACAAATTATATTAAAGGGTCTCAGCATTAAGAAGGCTGAGGGAGGTTAGAAAGATAACTCAGTAGTTCAGAGCACTGGCTGCTCTTCCATAGGACCCAGGTTCGACTCCCAGCACCCACATGGCAGCTCACAATTGTATATAACTCCAGTTATAGAGGATTTGACAGTGTCACACAGACCTATCAATCAATAATTAATAAGACACACACACCCTTTTTTTTCTGATTTTTAAGACAGGGTTTCTTTAACTGGACCAGGCTGGCCTTGAACTCAGAGCCTCTGCCTCCAGAATGCTGGGATTAAATGTATGTGCCACCACTGTCCAAGCTCTACAGCTGGATTTTATGGTGGCATTTTCTCAATTGCCTCTGAAAGGAGGGAGAAATTATCTCTATGAGATCCTGCTACAGGGCATCTTCTTAATTAGTGACTGGTGAGGAAGGGCACAGCCCATTGTGTGTGGTGCCATCCCTGGGCTGGTGGTCCTGGGTTCTATAAGAAAGCAGGCCGAGCAAGCCAGTGGATCAAGCTAGAACGATGACTTCTCCATGGCCTCTGCATCAGTTCCTGCCTCCAAGTTCCTGCTGTCCTGACTGTTCCTGCCTCCAGATTCCTGCTGTCCTGACTGTTCCTGCCTCCAGGTTCCTGCTGTCCTGACTGTTCCTGCCTCCAGGTTCCTGCTGTCCTGACTGTTTTTGATGTTGAACTATTTTATGAACTGAGTGAAATAACCACATTGCTTTTGGTCACGGTGTTTCATCACTGCAGTAGTAACCTTAACTAAGACAACATCCTACATTTCCATAACTGGCTAGTTAAATCTAGGTATATACATAACAGGGGACACACTAATGCAAATATTAGAAACAAAACAATGATCACCTCTGTGAAGACACACCAGCATTCCGAGCTCTTGGAATGTGGGAACAGATGGCTCAGGAATGCAAAGGCATCCTGGGCTACACAGTGAGGAGGAGGAGGAGGCCTGCCTGAGCTACCTTGTGTCAATAGCCAAACCAAAATCAAAAAACAGTCAACCAATGAACCAAAGATGTCATGAAGAGATAGCTCAGCGGTTAGGAGCACTGACTGCTCTTTCAGAGGTCCTGAGTGCAATTCCCAGCAACTACATGGTGACTCACAGCCATCTGTGATGGGATCTGATGCCCTCTTCTGGTATGTCTGAAGACAGCTCCAGTATACTCATATAAATGAAATAAATAAATAAATCTTTAAAAAAATGTCATGAAGAAAGCTGGAGGGATGGTGGACATCTGTAATCTCAGTCCTTGGGACTTGGGAGGCAGATCAGAAGAAGAGTAAGTTTATGGCCAACCTGAGCTACACATAGAGATTAGGTGATAAAGATAGATGATAGATAGATAGATAGATAGATAGATAGATAGATAGATAGATAGATAGATCAATTTACCAGAGCAATCTAGGAAGTTTCAGTTCATGCTTTCAAAAGGATGTGCCAGGCATAGTTGTAATTATATGGATACAATTCCCCAAGGAACCATGCCAGCCACCATGTAGTCTGAGAGTAATTACTAACTTTATTCTGCTGCCTAAATGACACCCCCACACTAAAACATTAAAACTGTAAATCATTACTCATTAACCTCTTAATTCTTAAAGCAGTGTACCTCGAGTCAGGCTTAGGGATGGAGCCGAGAGTGAGAGAAAGAGAGTGCCGTTGACTCAGAGGATCAAGTTACACTAATATTTATTCATAAGCAACAATGAACAAATATAAAGCGAAAAGGGATCGCATTCATTCACACACACACACACTCTCACCTCTGGTCTGGTAAGTGCTGTAGCCTAGTTACAATGGAAGCGCAGGCAAGGCCCACTGTGTTGTTTCCTCACTGTGCTTTAGATGCCCACTGGAGCCTCCGCCCAGAGTTGGGGTGTCTGGAATCCATGTGCTGGCTTCAGGAATGAGTCAGTCTCAACATGAAGGGTCTCCATTGGAGCTCTCAGGAATGAGCCAAACCTTAGCTGTCAGACCAGGGCTTTTAAGTCTCTTTCAGCTCAGGCCTGCAACACCACCTTATCTAACACTAGGCTTATCAATCTCCACACACACTGCAGACTTGCTCTTCATGGTATCTTTTTAGTCAATTAAAACTGAGGAGTTCACATAGTCAGGGTGTTTCCTTATCACATTTCACACACACTCACACACTCTGGGCTGGGTTACATTTGTAATTTCTTTTATATTGCTTACATTTATTCCTTACACAGGGTCTCACCAGGAACATATGCCTTGAGAAAGGGAACTGTGTAATAAATGTTTCAGTTGTACCAAGCTGAAGGACTTCAAAACAAAAGAAACACTGAGAGGTCTTGGGGAGCACAAGAAAAAGCCAGAGTTCCCAAGTTTGTCTTATAGAAACTGGAAAACAAGGCTAGAGAGATGGGATCTGATGCCCTCTTCTGGTGTGTCTGACGACAGCTGCAGTGTACTTGTATACATTAAATAAATAAATAAATAAATAGAAACTAGAAAACATTAGATGTTCAAACAAACAAGAAAAATTAAAAACAGAAACAAAAACAGATATTCAGAAGCTGGAGATATTGCTCAGGGGTAGAGCCCTGGCTTCCAGCCCCAGCACCCCAAAAAAAGAAAAGAGAGGTGTGACGGTTGAGTGGTTAAGAGCACTGACTGTTCTTCCAAAAGGTCCTGAGTTCAAATCCCACCAACCACATGGTGTCTCACAACAATCCATAATGAGACACACACCCTCTTCTGGTGTGTCTGAAGACAGCTACAGTGTACATACTTATAACAATAAATAAATCTTAAAAAAAAGAAAGAAAAAGAAAAGAGGGGTGTAGTGGTTTGACTATGCTAGGCCCAGAAAGTGGCACTATTTGGAGGTATTTTGAAGTAGGTGTGGCCTTGTTGGAGTAGGTGTGGCCTTGTTGGAGGAAGTGTGCTACAGTGGGTATGGGCATTAAAACCCTCCTTCCATTGTTTGGGGCTTGGGTTTTTTGTTTGTTTAGTTGGTTGGTGTACCAGGTAGGCATGAGGTACACATGCATCCTTGCAGGCAAGCGCACACATAAAATAAAAATGAATATTTAAAAACCAAGCAAGATAGAATCTTTTTTCTTTTGTTTGCACTACCACATCCAGCTAAATTCATTTTTAAAAGGAGTTTGGAGCTGGTGATGGTGCACACAGCTTTGTTCCCAGCACTGGGGAGGCAGAGGCTGTTGAGGCCTGCTCTCCTAGCATAACAGTAGCCATTTTGTTTTATGCCTGCAGCTAGTTATTGTACACTGTTACAAGGAAGGCATCTCTCATCCTAACTGATTGCATATTCTGTCATGTTCTGTGCTTTGGTGTTCTACCAATCACAATAGAGGTCAGTTAGAACTTCTTTGTATAGTTAGTCACAGTAAGCTTGGACCCAAACCAACCGCCAGGCAGCACTTCCTGCACCTGCGTATGAGCTTTTATGGTCTTTGCCTATATAAGCTACCCGCGAATGGACCCCAACATAAGAGAGACCTGCACCAACATAAGAAGCCAATTGGAATACAACTTTCATTTTAAATAGGGGTCAAATAAAGTTTTAAGTTCCCAAGACCTCCTGGGGAGTTGACATCCTATTGGGAAGAAAGAGACATGTATGTAGGTGTCCTGGTTGGCAAGTTGGGACATGAACACTGGGCAAGTCAACTTGCCCCATCACAGTTGAATAACCCAGCCAATGGGAATAGGGAAAGTGTACCATGAAGACATGTTCCTAAGGAAATCCCCTATCCCTAAATCCTGATTGGTGGAATAACATGGCACAGATGTTTGTGGATTTCAGGCTTAAAAGATCTGTATGTGGGATTCTGGCTCAGGGTTGCAGTTTAGCTCCTAAGTCTACACTGTGTCCCTGATCCATTAATCTTGGGGTGTACATTCAATAAACCAGCCCTGTTTGACTGAGATTGGCATCTGAGTGGTTTGTGCAGCAATTCCCAGACCTCAACAGAGGCAGGCAGATCTCTGACTTTGAGGCCAGTTTGATTTACAGAGAAAATCCTAGAATAGCCAGGGGTATGTAGAGAAACCCTATACTGAAAAAAGCAGAGAAAGGCTGAAGTAGTAACTTCTAGTTTCTTTAGAAAGTTAGCTATGTCAAATGATGTTTTGCTGGGGCACACAGGTGAAAGGATGTCTTGATAAAGCAAACATGTGAAAGAATGTTTTCCTGAAGCAGACACAGGTGAAAGGATGTTTGCATATAGCAAACACATGGAAGGACCTGTGATAAAGGAATATAAATATGACCCCATAGACAGTGGGAGATAAGCACTGAGCTTTGGTTTGGTTTGTTCTACCTCACTATTCCCTAACGATACACATGTATTGGTTGTCCTTACATAGCATTGTTGAGCTCAACTTGTGATAACACCACCATTGAGAGAAACTCACCCAAGAACTGCTTCTGCAATCTTGCCTTAGGCTGGTGGGTGAGACTGGCAGTTTCTTTAGGATTAAACTATAGCTGTCTGGTGTCTGCTTGCTAAAAGGACTGGACTACACTGCTGGTTCATGCCTGGGGTCTGCTTGCCTAGAGGACTGGTCTGAATCTACTGTGTTTGCTGCAGGACTGAACTGTTGAGAAAGAAGATCAAGCTCACCCCCAAAGAACTATTGCTGAACAGGTCCACTTCCCCCATATTCTAATAACTTTTCTCTTCCACTACCTTTGCTGGGTGGTAGGCTAGAGGAAAGACTGAACTCTCATTAAAAGTAGGTTGCAGGGCTGGAGAGATGGCTCAGAGGTTAAGAGCACTGACTGCTCTTCCAGAGGTCCTGGGTTCAATTCCCAGCAAACACACGGTGGCTCACAACCATCTGTAATGGGATCTGATGCCATCTTCTGGTGTGTCTGAGGACAGCTACAGTGTCTTTAAAAATCTTAAAAAGAGAAAGAAAGAAAGAAAGAAAGAAAGAGTACGTTGCAAAAGATTTATGCCTACAAGAGGCCCTGAGCAGCCTGCTATCCCAGGGAACTTCCATTTTCCTGCCACCTCTCCTCCACCTTCATCAGACCCGAGGATCCTGAACCCTACAGAGAGGAACATGCTGTCCTCTGAGAGGCTCTACCCAGCAGCTGACTCAAACAGATGCAGACACCCACAGCCCAACAGTGGATGGAGCTTGGGGACTCTTATGGAAGAATAGGAGGAAGGATTGCAGACCCCAAAGAGGATAGGAACTCCACAGGAAGACCAACAGAGTCAACTAACCTGGACCGTTGGGGCTCTCAGAAACTGAAACACTAACTAAAGAACATACACAGGCTGGACCTAGGCCTCCCTGCACATATGTAGCAGGTGTTCAGTTTGGTCTTCATGTGGGTCCTGAACAACTGTAGCGGGGTTATCCCAAAAGCTGTTGCCTGTCTGTGGGATATGTTTTTCTAGATGGCCTGCCTTGTCTGGTCTCAGAGGGAGAGGAAGTGCCTAGCTTTAAAGAGACTTGATGTGCCAGGGTAGGATATATCCAGAGATCCCCACACCCACTCAGAGGAGAAGGGGAGAAGGGATGGGGGAAGAATTGGGGAAGGAGCTGCCTTCCTCCAGACACCTCATCTGACTGAAGACTCCCAAGGCACAGGCTGAGATCCACAGAAGACAGACTTGGGACCTTCCAACTACATACGAACTCTCTTGCCAAAGGCTACCGAACTTGGGGAAAGTTACAAGATAGTAAGGAAAACATGATGTCTATCTAGATTAATCAAATGTTGTTTAAAATCAATGTTAATACCCTCACAGACTGTACAACCCATGGAACAATTAATTGGTTCAATAATTCCTTGTCTTCCCAATCCCCACCCTCACCCCTCCTTACCCTCTGGCCTAGTTGTATTACCCCTCTGGCCTGTGTTGGGTTTTATACTTCCACCCCACCCAAAATTTTCACTGCAAATGACATAGTCTATCCAGTGACACCTCTCCTTTAAAAAAGTAAAAGGGGGTGCTCGCTTCGGCAGCACATATACTAAAATTGGAACGATACACAGAAGATTAGCATGGCCCTGCACAAGGATGACATGCAAATTTGTGAAGTGTTCCATATTTTTTCCCCAGCATTCTGCC
>BTHU01000014.1:93310084-93356996 GCA_036184795.1 Tokudaia tokunoshimensis
ATACACACTCACACACATTCACACATACACTTATATACACACATCAATACACACACACACATCAACACACACAAATAATAAAAAGGAATAAGCCGGGCGGTGGTGGCGCACGCCTTTAATCCCAGCACTTGGGAGGCAGAGGCAGGCGGATTTCTGAGTTCGAGGCCAGCCTGGTCTACAGAGTGAGTTCCAGGACAGCCAGGGTTACACAGAGAAACCCTGCCTTGAAAAACCAAAAAAAAAAAAAAGGAATAAATTTTAATAAAGAATAACAAAAGAAGGCTGAGGATATGGCCCAGCTAAGGAATGCTTGCTTGCCTCACATACCTAGGTAACATAAGCAAAGAAGGAGTAGTAGCCAGCTGAGGTAGCACAGACCATTTTTTTTCCATTTAACTTTTGTTGTCTTCAGTGTAAATCCAATGGGTCTGTTGCATGTAGAGAAGTTCTTTACACCTAGCTACACCCTCAGAGCTTTAGATTCACGTGTTTACCTATTTGTAACAATAATGACAAAAGCTTTTTTCTTTTTTCTATTTATTTGTTTGTTTGATTGATTGATTTTTAATCTCTGTTGTTTCCTGGTGAAGACATAAGACACTTTGCAGGGAATAGGAAAATAAATCAGGAACTGACCTGGGAACTTCCTCCCTGCTGGCTGGCTTTAATAGTGCTGGAAGGTGCTGTGTGGAGGATAAGACGCCCATGGTCACTCAGAGAAGTGGACCCTACCTGCTACAGTCCACCTGCCATGCAGTGTGGATCCACAGGTACAACAGTGGCAAGGTTGTTATGGAGGAGACAACTACTTCCTGATTGGATTGAGGTCTGCTTCACAAGGGGGGATTCATAGTGGATACTGTAAAACTGATCCAAAGCCTCATTGTTCTGGACCTCCTGTCTATGGGGAATATGCTACTGTTGTTTTGCTAAGTGGTCATGCCACCAATCTGCCTTCCAAATGTTTAGATTTGGGGTTGGGGATTTAGCTCAGTGGTAGAGCGCTTGCTCTGGAAAAAACGGTCCTCAGCTCTGGAAAAAACAAAAAAACAAGGTAATTGCCAAATGCTTAGATTTGTGTACATAAGTAATACAGCTCTCAGCCTTAGGCCTCTGGCTTCTTTCAGGTTCTTTATGCAGTGGGTAGCAGTTAAAAGAGAGACCCAATATGTGGCCCAAGTGCTGAGAACAAGAACTATTGTGTACTCAGCCTTATATGGGACATCTCTATCAAAGGATAATAAATAGGGGATGGAGATACAGAGCAACAGTAAGGAACAATTTGTGGTTCTTGCCTCAGATCCAAGCTCAGTTCCAGCACTGACATGGCAGTTCACAACCCTCTGCAACCCTGATGGGTTCTGCTGGCCTCCATTAGCATCGTACATGCATACAATGCACATACATGCTTATAGGCAAACATTCATACACATAAAATAAATATAAATGCATCTAATTTTTCTCAATAAATAACAGGGGCTAGAGAGATGGCTCAGTGTTAAGAATGCCTACAGCTCTTATGGAGAACCTGAACTCAGTTCCCAGCACCCATCTCAAACTGCTCACAGTCTCCTGAAATTCTGGCTCCAAGGTAACCAGTGCCCTCTACTGACTGCTGTGAGCACCAGCATTCTGTGTGCACATACTTCCACAAAGACATATGGTTTAGAATAATAAAAAATTTAAAATAATTAGTTAAGACCAGCTATTTGTTAGCTCATTTGTTGTTAACAAGCACTGTAATTTATATATACTATGTAAAATCCCAGAACTACTGTCTTTAAACACAGGGACAATGAAAAATAAAATACACTTATTCCCTATCCTCACAGGCTTAACGAATGTCTTTGTTTTGAGAAAGGGTTCAGTGCATATCCCACTCTGCGTGTGTGTGTGTGTGTGTGTGTGTGTGTGTGTGTGTGTGTGTGTGTATTGCTATTCTGTGATCTGGGGACTTAGAGTTCTACAGACTTTGACAATGGAGAGCAGATTTTCCTTCTTCAGAGGAGAATGTGATGTATTGAATCTGGGACCAGTGGGCTAATTCCTACTAGTACAACTATCACCATGGCAAAGAGGTTTCCCTTGTCTATTTATATCAACTATTATTATAAGATATTTGCCACAGAGCTTAGAAGAGTGCTGTAATGGCCCTGAACCATAGGGTACTTCTCACAATTATGAATTACTGAATAATCTTGTATTCTATTTAAAACAACAGGGAAATGCCTGGCTTGGTACTGTTGGTGAGGCTAGTTACAAAGTAAAACCAAATGTGCTGGAATAGTAGTGCTTGGAGAAGAGTCAAAGCAGTATTAAGTATGGAGAATATAACTTACTTATCTCAAACTCCTACAGATGAAGCATAGGACAAGAGGCCAGCACTAGCGTGCTAAGCTAGCAAATGCTTTAGCCGCTTTCCTGGGCTTGTCTGCCAATCTTGAACTCCCTCCAAACTCTCAACTGTTGAGCTATACAACAAAAGAGAGAACTTTACATGGTTATTTAATCTCCTGAGTTCTCAAAAATTCAAAGTTAGCCAAGTGTAGTGGCATATTCACTTAATCCAGGCCTGGGGAAACAGAACTGAGCTTGAGAGCTCCTTCTACCTGCCACTCTGCTGTGTGTGCTTCTGATGTGACATGTGGCAGTTCACACCTTTAAGCAAGCACTCGGGAGGCAGAGACTGGCAGATCTCTGTGAGTTCAGGCCAGCCTGCTCTACAGAGTAAGTTCCAGAACAGTCAGTGCTATGTAGAAAGACTGAGACCCTATATCAAAAACATAAAAATAAAAAAAATAAAAACCACGTGATCTCTCGGCCGGTGCCTTCATGTCTGCTCCTTGCCACCAGGCTTCCCTATCAGGCTCTTTTTTTCTTCTTCTTCTTCTTTAATTATAGTTTTTATTCCAAAGAGGACACCAGGTACCCTAAACTGGAGCTACAGATGCTGTGCTGCCAAGTGGGTGCTGGGAACTGAATCCAGGTCCTCTACAAAACCAGAAAGTGTTCTTAACCATCTCTCCAGCCCACACTGTGTGGCTTAGACAAGAACCCAACCTGTGGTCCGAGCCAGCCTGGAACGCATTTTGTACACAAGGCTGGCCTTAAGTTTATGAGTTTCCTCCTGGCTCTGCTTCCAATGCTGGGATTATAGGGTATACCACATGCTATGCTCAGGGGTGATTCCCCCCTGTATCTTAGAGAGATCCTGCAAGTACAAATCCACAAAACTGTAACCTAGAGACGGCTGCTAGGATACCTTCCTTTAACAGAGCTCATAAGTGAAAAGCTGAGAAACGAATTGAGGCCCAGGTCATGGGAACTGATGAAAACCAATCTACTCGATCTGTGGAATAGTTAGCCAACATGTAAGTCCAATGGACCAATTAATTATCTATAATTCGTTACGAGTACGGTGTTTAAAGCTGAATTGCTAAATGACAGCATTATCTAAGCAAAGAATTTTTCTCTCCCAGTCTATGTTCTAAGAGCTCCAGATTTTAGTACACAGTGGGGGATAAAGGCAACCTGACATCAGCAGCCAATCAAGAGACACTTGTCTGAGAACAAAGATGAATGAAAACCAGGGGAGGAGCTCGCTCCGATTTCAGAATCTAGAGGCCAAAACTACCTCCAGGAGCAGCCTAGCCCTGGCACAGCCTTGTGGGTCTATCGAGAAATTAAAACCTAGGGAGAGTGAATTAATTTTCTTATCTTCAACTCATCAATCACAAGTCTGTTAAATATTAATGTATTAAGCTAAAATGATCTCTGGTTCTCCAAGAGGTACCTAGGTTACACAACTTAACTCCATCAGAAATTAGAAATGGGCTGAACACACATACACACACGCACGTGCGCGCGCGCACACACACAGAGAGAGAGAGAGAGAGAACTATATTGACAGACCACTTACTGTGCTATGATAGTATTTTATCCTTTCTTTCTTTTATTTTTTCTTTCTGTTTTCCTTAGCACAAACTGGCCTCAAATTCTGTATTCTTCTGACTCCGCCCACCGAGATCACGTATCACCATAGTCATGACCTATTTTTCAAATTATTGCTTTGGAAAAAAACATACAGAGTAAATGTATACTACCTACAAGAGTTGAATGACTGATTCATGGGTTTAAACTCCATTGATGAACAGACAACCCATTCTGCAAAAGGAATTTCTTTAGTCTTTAATTCAATACATCAACTTAAGAAGTGTTGTATTGGTGGTGTCCTGTAATTCGGTACTCAGAGCACTGAGACAGAAGAAATGCCATAAGTTCTGGGCCAGCCGCTGATAGCGAAACCCTGCCTCCAAAGCCAGGAGAATACAATGTATAATAAGGCAAGCATCAGAGTACATGCTGTATCCTCAGTGCTCAGGGCAGAAGGCAGGAGGGTCAGTAGTTCAAGGTTATCCTTAACCACACAGCCACGTCTCCTCTCCCTTTCTCAGCCATTGTGCTGTGTCCTTCCTCAGCACAGATTCCCACCATTTCAGAAACAAATAATTCCTGGCCAAGAGACAAAAGCAAAGTGGCCCCAGTTTTCAATGGATTCAGGATAAGGCCACATACAGGATGCTGGAGAGATTGATTAGCAGTTAAAAAACCATGTGGGGCTCTGCAGAAGTGTAGAGAGCCTTATAGGGGTACCATGATGCCTGGCAGGTACTTGACACTGACCAAGGACAAGGGCTTCAGGCACGAATCTGACTTTAGGGCATAATAGGGAGGTAGGTAGCCGGGCGGTGGTGGCGCACACCTTTAATCCCAGCACTTGGGAGGCAGAGGCAGGAGGATTTCTGAGTTCGAGGCCAGCCTGGTCTACAAAGTGAGTTCCAGGACAGCCAGGGCTACACAGAGAAACCCTGTCTCGAAAAATCAAAAAAAAAATAGGGAGGTAGGTTAAGGCAGATTTTGGGATTGGACAAGGAAGTAGGCTCAGGTATTTTTGTTATTCTGACAAGTCCTTGGAAACAACTGTCACAGGACTTTGCTTATTGCCTTGACAATTTTGTGTTTACTGTCTTGCTTGCTCCTCATTGTACTACTATTGCATGTAATTAAATTGGTAGAAAAGTGGATTGGAAATTATTAAACCGGCCTTCAGTCTCAGAATTGACTGGGGTCATGCAGCAATGTGGTCTAATCGTCTTTTTTCTTTTTAATCCTCGCTTCTGTGCTGGAGAACCTGTTGACTGACTGAGCGGGCTTGGTCAGGTGGCACCTCAACGTTGGAGTTTCAGAAAGTGGGCTACAGTGAAGGACACTACGAGAAATGAAGCGTGCACAGAGGAAAAGATGGGCCAGCGGTGAGTAACCCCATAAAAATGGGGAAAGGGAATGGTAGAATGTCTTTTGTATATTTGCTTAAAAGTATGCTAAAGGCCAGAGGAGCGAGAATAAGTCAGAAACAAATTACCCAGTTTCTAATTTTTATAGAAGTCTGTCCTTGGTTCCCTGAAGAGGGTACGATAAGTTTACGGACATGAGAGAAAGTGGGAGAAGGGATAAAAGGCTACTATACAAAACATGGCCCTGGAAGAATCCTCATAGATGTGTTTAATCTTTGGACCCTGCCTAGAGACAGTTTACACCCTAGACATGAGAGAATGGGCTAGAGAAAAACAGTCCTTCCCGACTGTCTAGGAAGCTTTGGTGAAAGAGAAAGAAAATGAACGTAAGCTGTCTCAGAGCTCTCCTATGGACAGAAGGAGGTCGGGAGACGACCATCCTCCTCTGGATCTTACTGGAGGAATGTTTGGTTCTGGGTCCCTTCTGGACCTCTAATTCTCTTCCCTCTCTGTCTATTGTCTGTCCTTGGTGCGCCAATGTGTCCATGTCTGTCAAAACTGACTGTTTTATGTTAAGTCTGTGTTTTCGTTTTGTGGTTTGATTGTTTGTTGTTCTGTGTTTCATGTTCAAAAGAAAAAAATAGTTAAAACTTTATCTGCTAGTTGTTTACTCTTTGATTTAGTTTTAACTAATTTCATAAAAAGAGAAAAAGAAAAATACAAATAAAAAGCAGTCTCAATTGGCCTTTGGAGATCGGCACCTGTAGTTAGGAGTCTAGCACAGCTGAGAAGCCCTGCCAGGAGCTTCTCTGTACAAGTCGATCTTAAAGAGGACAGAAGCTTCTCGCTTCTACGGTAAGGGAACTGGTGGCTATTTCTCCTGGAAAAATCTCTGTGACTGTGATTGTTGGGTTCAGCAGGTGACAAGGAACTCCTCTCTTGAAATTGCAGTTAGAAAACATAAAAATTTTATTTGGTCAAATTTATAAGATTCTGCACAAAACCTTACCGACTTAAGACAGAGGCATGCGCCAAAAGGCCATGATTATTAATAAACACTAATAATGCTGTTTGCTTATTAATAAACACTAATAAGGCCGTGCTTGTCCAAATAACACAAACAAGCTGTGTGTGACCTTGAAGACAGGTAAGGAATGCCTTGTAAGAATGACCTAAGACAGGCTCAGCCTTGTTTTTGAAATGAAAAAGGGGGAGATGTAGACACTGACCAAGAATGAGGACAAGGGTTTCAGGCATGAATCTGACTTTAGGGCATAATAGGGAAGTAGGTTAAGGCAGAAATTTTAATCTTAGGGTAGAATGAAAGAAGCAGGCTTCAGGCAAGATTTTGGGATTGGACAAGGAGGTAGGCTCAGGTATTTTTGTTATTCTGACAAGCCCTTGGAAACAACTGTCACAGGACTTTGCTTATTGCCTTGACAATTTTGTGTTTACTGTCTTGCTTGCTCCTCATTGTACTACTATTGCATGTAATTAAATTGGTAGAAAAGTGGATTGGAAATTATTAAATTGGCCTTCAGTCTCAGAATTGATTGGGGTCATGCTGCAATGTTGTCTAATCATCTTTTTTCTTTTTAATTCTCGTTCCTGTGCTGGAGAACCTGTTGACTGACTGAGCGGGCTTGGTCACAGAAGACCTGAGCATGATTTCCAGCACCCATATCAAGCATCTTACAACAACCACCTGTATTTCGGGTCCCAGGGCCCCGGCGCACATGTGCTCATGTGTACATACTCCCACACAGATACACACACACACACACACACACACACACACACGATGTTAAAGTAAAATAAATCTTAAAAAACACAATAAGTATATAAACAAATCAGGAGCTGGAGAGATTTCTCAGTTGTGAAGAACACTTGCTGGGCAGGCAGTGGTGGCACATGCCTTCCCAGAAACTCAGAAGGCAGACACAGGTGGGTTGCTGAGTTTGAGTTAAGGCCAGCCTGGTCTACGGAGCAAGTTCCAGGACAGCCAGGGCTACATGGAGAAACCCTGCCTATCTTGAGGTGTGGAGTGGGGGGTAAAGGAAGACTCGCTGTTGTAGTGACAATTTTAGTGTCTTTAAAAAAACACAGAGAGGATTTCTGAGTTCGAGGCCAGCCTGGTCTACAAAGTGAGTTCCAGGACAGCCAGGGCTACACAGAGAAACCTTGTCTCGAAAAAAAACCAAAACAAAACAACAAAAAAAAAAAACACAGAGGCCTGGAGAGATGGCTCAGCTGTTAAGAGCACTGACTGCTCTTCCAGACGCCATGAGTTCAAATCCCAGCAACCATATGGTGGCTCACAACCATCTGTAATGAACAAATAAAAGGCCTATGAGGAACAAATAAGCTTAAAAAAACCACACACACAGAAATATTATAAGAATATGCTTTAAAAAAGAAAAAAGAAAAAGAAAAAAAGTCGGGCAGTGGTGGTGCACGCCTTTAATCCCAGCACTTGGGAGGCAGAGGCAGGTGGATTTCTGAGTTCAAGGCCAGTCTGGTTTACAGAGTGAGTTCCAGGACAGCCAGGGCTACACAGAGAAAGAGAAACCCTGTCTCACAAAAAAAAAAAAAAGAATATGCTTTTGTTTTAATCCCAGGTACAGAGGGACATTGGGCTGCTTCAGACTGTCCATATCAACTGACTCATGATTTGCCTCGTGCTTTAGCAGAGGCATGGTCTTCCCAGCTGCAGATAATTTCTGTGACTGTGTGACCTTTGGAATTATGGGAACTTTTCAGAGGCTATATAAAAGCTAGGGCCCCAAGAGGTAGCATAGGTCTTTGTTGGTCATTCAGGGGGGTTGGGTGTTAGTAGTTGAGCTCAAAGAAGAAGCCAAAGGAAGGAAATTAGATTCAGGGATCCCTAACTGTCTTCCCTAGTGATAGTTTGTACACGATTGGCCCAGGGAATGGCACTATTAGGAGGTGTGGCCTTGATGGAGGAAATGTGTCACTGTGGGTATAGACTTTGAGACCTTTTTCCTAGCTGTTTGCCTTCAGAACAAGAACTCTCAGCTCCTCCTGTGCCATGCCTGCCTGGCACTGCCATGCTCCTGCCTTGGTGATAATGGACTGAACTCTGAACTGTCCTTGGTCATGGTGTCTGTTCACAGCAGTAAAGTCCTGACTAAGACACCCCTCTGTTCTCTCCTATCTATTGTTAGGAGGGTGAAACTGGGGTGGGGAGGCGGATAAAGGGTAGGAAAAAGAGGAACCCAGAAAGTAGCAAAGACCAGCTACATGGTGTCTTAGCAGAAAACCCAGGGTTCAGTTCCTAGGACACACATCACTAGCACCTGAGACTCCAGTTCAGGAGAGCTGACCTCCTTCTGTCAAGACAAGCAGGTGTGTGTGTACCATATACGTTTACATATTTGGTTTGGGAGGACAAGATCTCTCTATGTAGCCCTGACTGGCCTTAGCTCACTATATTCATAAAGGTCCTCGCACCACAGCCTACGAGTCTATGATTAAAGGTATATATTACCACATAAGGCTCAATATTAAAAAACAAAAAACAAAACAAAACAATACAAAAAAACAAGTCAGGCACTGGTGGTGCACACCTTTAATCCCAGCACTTGGGAGGCAGAGGCAGGCAGATTTCTGAATTTGAGGCCAGCCTGGTCTACATAGTGAGTTCCAGGACAGCCAGGGCTATAATACAAAGAAACCCTCTCTTGAAAAAACAAAAACAAAAACAAAAAATCCCAAAAGTCAACCAGTACATTATATTACATGTCTTCAATCCAAGAACTTGGAAGGCAAAGGCAAAAGATCTTAGTTTTAGGCCAGCCTGGTCTACAAAGTGAGTTCCAGAGGAGTCCAGGATACAAAGTGAGATCCTGTCTCAACACACACACAAAACAAACAAATAACAACAAACTGGTACTATTTTTTAAAGAAAAAATCAGGCATAGCTTCAGGATGTGACACTAGGAAATTGTGTGTTTGGAGCTGCCCTGAGTCAGCCCATGTCTCCCCATACCAAGTCATTGGTACTTTACCACCTCAAACTG
This sequence comes from Tokudaia tokunoshimensis, assembly GCA_036184795.1. Classification (NCBI taxonomy): domain Eukaryota; kingdom Metazoa; phylum Chordata; class Mammalia; order Rodentia; family Muridae; genus Tokudaia; species Tokudaia tokunoshimensis. The sequence goes on from BTHU01000014.1 coordinate 93,319,419, forward strand.
AAAGTAGCACACCCATCTGCACAGCTCAGTATGCTGTTTCTGGTCTTCCTCCCGCCCCCCATGTTCTACCCTAGCAGGTTAGATTAGTAATAAGTATGTGGAGCTGTCTGCTCTTGGCATGGATGCACTGTGACCCCATGTGTGGTCCTACGTATGGTCCCATGTGTGACTCCGTGTGTGACACCATGTGACTCCATGTGTAGTCAACATGTGTGACCCCCCCATGTGTGATCCCATGTGACTCCATGTGTGGCCAACATGTGTGACCCCCCATGTGTGATCCCATGTGACTCCATGTGTGGCCAACATGTGTGACCCCCCCATGTGTGACTCCATGTGTGACCCCATGTGACTCTATGTGTTACCCCACGTGTGACCCCATGTGTGACTCCATGTGTGACCAATATGTGTGACCCCATGTGTGACTCCATGTGTTGTTGTAACTTAGGAAACCCCCCCCAGGGTCTCAGCTCAGGCGTGCAACCCCTCAGAACACAGCTTGATGAGACGATTGCTGTAATAGCATGAGGTTTGTTTATTCCACGTACACACATGGAGTGCTCATCCTCACAGGGAGAGTCCACCCCGAATAAAGAAAGCATACATCTTTTATACCCTTCTTGCAATGGGGGTGACATGCTATAAGTCATATGTTTTTAAATTTACAGATCAAGAGGGATTTTTGCAATAAGATTGTTGACAGTTTGTGGCCTTCCTCGGAACCCAGTAGCAGGAGGGGCAGGGGGTGATTCAGAGAACTGTTATATCTTATTTTGTCCTGACTTGGTCAGCATAGCCTCAGCCTGGTCACTTCATCTGCTTGAAACTTTTGTTTTTACATTTTCAAACCCATGTCTATGTTTTCAGAAAACTCTGTTGGAAGATCAGGACAGAAGCCACTGCAACTGCCGGCTCTCTGCAGAGGAACTTTTCCCTGCCATTTCTCTGTCTTAAAGGGGCAGCCTCTCACAGAGATGCACTGTTACTGGGGAAGGAACATTGCTTTCCACAGTGTGAACCCAGGTGTGATTCCATGTGTAACACCATGTGTGACACCATGTGTGACTCCATGTGTGACCCCAGGTGTGACCCCAAGTGTGACTCTATGTGTGACCCCAGGTGTGATCCCATGTGTGATCCTATGTGTGACCCCATGTGTGATCCCATGTATGACTCCATGTGTGACCCCAGGTGTGACTCCAGGTATGACACCCAGGTGTGACCCCAAGTGTGACTCTATGTATGACCCCAGGTGTGATCCCATGTGTGATCCTATGTGTGACCCCATGTATGACTCCATGTGTGACTCCAGGTGTGACACCCAGGTGTGACTCCAGGTATTACTCTAGGTGTGGCTCCTGCCACCTCAACTTCCCTACTATGATGATCTATTAGTGGGATTGTGAGCTAAGATAACTACTCCCCTTTAAAAATCAAAACAAAACAAAATGCATCAAAGAACCATGAGTGACTCACAGAATGTTCAAGACATATTCTAAGGGGAGAGCAGGAGGATGGTATCCTAGCAGCTGCCTCTGGAGTGCTGAGATAAAAGGCATGGACCACCATGCCCAGCTCAGCCACCATGCCCAGCTTAGGTCATTTAGAAGGAGGAGGCTCCCCTTCTAAATTTAAGCAGACACTTAAATTGCCTTTATTCTGTTTCTAGTTAGAAAACTAATTTGATTCACAGATAGGTGTGGTAGCCCACTTCTTTAATCCCAGAACTCAGGAGACAGAGACAAGCAGATGTCTGTGCATTTCAGGACAGCCTAGTCTACATACAGATGGAGTTCCAGACCAGCCAGAGCTACATAAATCAGACCCCATCTCGAACACTGCCCCCCACCCCTGCCCAGTGGCTTGAGGTAAGCTTACAACCACGGATGTGTACACACAGGGACTTCATGATGTTGGACACTTACTGGGTTTCTGGATCCTTTGTTTATATTGTGTCCTGGAATCCTCCGAAGAACCTCCAGAAGGTCAGAGGGAATGGTGCACACACACCTTTAACTCCAGCAACGGGAGGGAGGGGGTGCAAGGCCAGCCTGGTCTACAGAGTGAGTTCCAGGACAGCCAGGGCCACACAGAGAAACCCCGTCTCAAAAAACAAAACAAATCAAAACCAACTAACTCATGAACTTGTTCACTGCGGGACTGAAGAAACTGAGACTTATAGAGAATAAGGAAAATTGTTTCCAGGGCTCCAAAACAAGCCCCGTCTTTAAAAAACAATAAAAGCAGGGGCTGGAGAGATGGCTCAGAGGTTAAGAGCACTGACTGCTCTTCCAGAGGCCATGGGTTCAATTCCCAGCAACCACATGGTGGCTCACAACCATCTGTAATGGGATCCTATGCCCTCTTCTGGTGTGTGTCTGAAGAGAGCAATGGTGTACTCATATAAATAAATAAGTCTTTAAAAAAAAATGTTAAAGAGTATGTCATGCATGGCCCTCCTTTGCAATAGAACAGAGGGACAAGGTTATTGTGACACACCTGGGGGCAGGCTGCGTGAACTGTACTCTTTCCACAGCGGAGCTGGGCCACTCTGGTTGACACCTTGTCTACTGCCTCCCGCTGTCTGCTTCCCATGTCTCTTGGTCTCCTACAACCTGCCTAGGAAAACAGATGCTCCACCCTCCTCTGCCTTCTCTGCAGCCCAAAAGGAGGCCTTTTCTTTTTTTTTTTTTTTTTACTTGTTTGTTTGGTTGGTTTTTTTCAAAACAGGGTTTCTCTGTGTAGCCCTGGCTGTCCTGGAGCTCACTCTGTAGACCAGGCTGGCCTCGAACTCAGAAATCCGCCTGCCTCTGCCTCCCAAGTACTGGGATTAAAGGTGTGCACCACCACCACTGCCCGGCTAGGGAGGTCTTTTTGCTCATTGCCTGTCCTCCTCTCCCGCTACAACCTCCACGTTTTTTTTCCTTTTGGGCCTGGCTTCATCTGACCTCCTCCTTGTCCAAGAGTCCCGGAGCGCACTGCAACAGTGCTGTGTGGAAGGAGATCCATCACCAGCAGTGTCAAACACAGCCCTGCCTGAGGCTGCTAGCACACCTCCCTGGATTCCAGACACTCAGCCCCCTGGGAAGAGGTACTCTATTGGGGTTAAGGATGGAGTTCAGTGGTGGAGAGCTTGCTAAACAGGCATGAGGTGAAGCTCTGGGCTCAATCCCACCTACACATGGGAAAAGAGGAAAAAGACAGCTTTTCATGGGCTTGCTGCTGTCACCAAGAGGCTAAACACTGAGGTCCACCCTAGTCACATGCCTGTGTTCTCTACAGGGTTTCCACACCTGTGTCTCTTGACATTCTTTCTCCATTTTTGGCAGGTATGTGGCAGTGTTAAGACAGGGTCTCATGTACCCCAGGCTAGCCTCTAGTTGACTGCACAGCTAAGATGTTGACACCAGGCTCCTAATCTTCCTGCCTTCACCCCTCAAGTAATGAGATTGCTGGTATGAGTGGCCTTTTCCTCTTGTGTGTGTTGGGGGGTGTCTTTTGTTTTTCTTTTTTGAGACAGGCTTACTCTGTACACCAGGCTGGCCTGCATGTTACTCTGTGGTCTGGGCATACCTTAGATTCACAGTGATCTTCCCACATCAGCCTTCCAGGTGCTGGGCCTACAGGTGTGAGCCATCACACCCGTTTCCCAACACTTTATTTATAAAGGATTTATTTTATTTTATTTTTAGTGAAGGATTAAACCTGTAGGCTAACGCAAGCAAGACAAGAGTTCTGTCAGCAAGCTATGCCCCAGGAACAATAAAAGATCTGTTGTTGTTGTTGTTTTAGTTTTCTGAGACAGGAGTTCTCTGTGTAGGTCAGGTTGACCTCAGACCTTCCTCAGACTCCATACTTCCAGGATTATAGTCATATGTCACACCTGCTCCCAATAGAGTTTAATATTTTTATTATGTGTGTATCTGTGTGTGCATATGTGCCTGAGTCTGGGTATGTATAAATAAGTCCATGTGCTTTGGAGTCCAGAAGAGGGGGTCAGATCCCCTGGAACTGGAGTTCCAGGCAGTTGTGCTACCTCTCATAGTTGCTGGGGATCAAATTTGGGTCTCTGGCAAGATTAAGAACTCTGAACCGTCTCTCAGTCTCTGAGTTTTTAATATTAACGCCCTCCCCCAATATAGTGTGTTAACAATCTAAAACAGAAGCAATATTAAAGCTGTAAAGATAAAGTCTGCTGAGCTGGGGAGACTCAGCCGGTAGGTACTTGCCACTCAAACATGGGATCTAAGCTGACCCCAGTGACCACGTCCAAGGCAGACCAATCTCCACACACAGGTGTAAACACACACACATGAACACACACATGCACAGAAACAAATATGTAAATACACACACAAATGAATAAGCTTCGCATAGTGGTTCATGCCTTTAACCTCAGCACTCAGGAGGCAGAGACAAGTGGATCTCTGTGAGTTTGAGTCCATCTTGGTCCACAGAGCAAGTTCTAGGATAGCTAGGGCTCTGTAGAGAGTTCCAGGATAGCTAGGAATCCATAGAGAGATCCCATCTTAAGAAGAAGGAAAGAATTTATAAAAACGTGTTTAAAGTCTTCTCTCACCCTTTTCCCTTGTCTATGGAGTGTGTTTTCCTTATGTACATGTCAGCATATTTCCCACAACAGAAGTGAAAACATAAAACATACAACTTGGGGCTGGAGAGATGGCTCAGCGGTTAAGAGCACTAACTTCTCTTCCGAAGGTCCTGAGTTCAAATCCTAGCAACCACATGGTGGCTCACAACCATCTGTAATGAGATCTGACTTCCTCTTCTGGAGTGTCTGAAGATAGCTACAGTGTACTTACATATAATAATAAATAAATCTTTAAAAAATAAAAAAAATAAAACATACAACCCTAAAAAAAAAAACTTTTGAGCTAGACTTCATGGTATGTATCCATAATCTCAGCACTGGAGAGGCTAAAGACTGAGGCAGGAGGATTGCTGCAAATTTGAGGTCAGCTTAGGCTACATAGTGAGTTCTAGACTCAAACGCAAACATACACACACACACACACACACACAGAGAGAGAGAGAGAGAGAGAGAGAGAGAGAGAGAGAGAGAGAGAGAGCTCAGCTCAGTGGTTAAGAGCACTTGGCTGTGTAATCCTGAGGAACAAAGTTTGGATCCCAGTACCCACTCATGCAACAGGCCAGCTGTCCTACAAATGTGTGCCTATAACCCCAGCTCCAAGTGAGGGCAGAGAAGGAGAATCACTGGGTATTGCTGGTTCTCCTAGCCTAGCTCAGACAATGTAAGCCTGAGTTCAGGAAGATACCCTGCCTCAGAGGAATAGGCAAAGTGATAGAGGACACTTGATACCCACTTCGGGCTTTTGTACCACTTAGGAAGCATTCATGAATGCAAGAACAAATACTTATCTAGGAAAACTCACAAAAGAACTGGAAAGATGGCTCAGCAGGAAAGAGCACTTGTTGCTGTTGCATAGGACCTGGGTTCAATTTTCAGTATCTACTGGTGTCTCACGGTCATCCGTAACTCCACTTCCAGGGCATCTAACACCAGTTCTGACTTCTGTGGGCATCAGAAATACATGGTACAGAGACATGTATCCAGGTAAAACACTCATATATACAAAGTAAAATAATAAAATGAAATAAATGTTTAAGAGAAAACCCACAAAAACCAAATCAATAAACTCTAGTTTAAATGTTTTGTTTCCTTCCTTTCTTTCTCACCTCCTTTTGTGTGTGTGTTTGAGATAGGGAATCTCACTGTAGCCAGATTTGCCTCACACTAGTTCACCAGGTTGACTTTGAACTCGTGACCCCTACCTAACTCTCCTGAGTAGTTGGGATTACAGGATGGGGATTACAGGCCCAGCTCTGAGTTTTTATAAAATAAAATGTCCTGGGTGGTGGTGGCAGCAGCACATGCCTTTAATCCCAGCACTTGGGTGGCAGAGGCAGGTGGATTTCTGAGTTTGAGGCCAGCCTGGTCTACAGAGTGAGTTCCAGGACAGCCAGGGCTACACAGAGAAACCCTGTCTCGAAAAAAAACCAAACCAAACCAAAACAACAACAACAACAAAACAAAAACAAACAAAAAGCAATCAAGTCTATAAACCATAATTTTCTTAGGCAGGAGACTAGACAGTTTGTACATCAGACAGACAGTGGTTTCTCAGTCATCAGCAAAGGAATCAGGAAAAACATACAAGGAACCGGCTGATTTAGCAGAATTGTTCTTCAAGGTGACTTGGAACAACCTTACTTTGTGAATTTGAGACAGAGTCTCACTGTGTAGCCTGTGTGCCTGCCTGAGCTTACAGTGACCAGGTTGGCCTCGAACATTCAGTGATCCTCCTTATGTGTGGGAGAATTTTCCCAGGGAAACACAACACACATCCCAGAAAGGAAGCCTACAACAGACCAAAGTAATAATTACACAAAATCCAGCTTGAGGAAACTGGGAGTTTTTACTGGGGCTACTGACAGGGTATGGATGAGAGCTTTCTTACAGGAGCAGGGATAACTCAAAAAAAAGAAAGAAAGGAAAGGAGGGAGGGAAGGATGGAAGGAAGGAAGGAAGGAAGAAAGGAAGGAAGGAAGGAAGGAAGGAAGGAAGGAAGGAAGGGAGGAAGGAAGGAAAAGAGACGGGAGGCAGCTAGAGAGATGGATGGTGGAACCATTAAGAGCTTATGCTGACCTTGAAGAGGACCTGAGTTCAATCTCCAGCACCCACAGCCAGCTTTCTTCGGGGGAATCTAATGTTCTTTTCCGATCTCTTTGGTTACCCATGCACATGACACACAGTTACACACACACATACACAGAAATAAACATAAAATAAATCTTTTTTTAAAAAGCAGATACATCACCAAATCTACCTCAAAATAGTTGAGGATAAGCAACCTCAGGCCTGGAGCTCCCTGCAGGCCTTGATGGTAGCTCTCTGGTCCCAGAGGTTGGCTCTCTGCTGCTCCACTGGTCAATGCCTGCTCCCTAGATAGTTGTATATCCCATCTATAGCTAGTGAAGAACCTTGGAGAATCTTGCTAGTTTCCACCTTCCTAGACATAAGTCTTCCTCTCTCTCCTGGAGGGAGAAGTCTGTTATATCATATTACAACCTTTGTAGGCTTTTTCAAAACCTACTTTAATAAGGTTCTTAAACACTTTAACCTCCCTTTTAGTTCACCACTCAGCAGAGGTAGTTGGAAAAAAAACGTAATAGGAAACAGGGTTGTAGACCTCTTTAGAAATAGTTCTTTGGGGGTGATTCCAATCTTTGTTGTCTGAAGTTCAGTCCTTTAGCAAAACACCAACACAAATCAGCAACAACTGCAGTCCAAGTCCATTCCACTTGGCAATCGCCAGTCATGAATCAGCAACAGCAGTTCAATCCAGAAGAAACTGTGAGGCTCAGCAAATCGGCCTGAGTCAGCAGAAGCACAAGAAGTCACCAGAATACCATGGGAAGTTCTTTGGTGAGTTACTCTCTATGAAGTCATGCCAAGAGAGGACCAGCAGCATGATACAAGGTGAACCAATACAAGACCATTGTCAGTGAAGACCAGCAAGGCAGAGCAAGGTGAACCAACGCCAAAGCCTCCTGCACTGTCTGTGGGATCATATTTATATTCTTTCTAAACGTCTTATGTCTGCTTCAGCAAAATATCTCTTACATGTGTCTGCTTCAACATTCTAAATATCCTTTCACCTGTCTGCCCCAGCAAAATGTCATATGACATAACTGAGTTTCCAAAGAAACCAGAAATTTCCATTTCAAACCTTCTTTTATTTTTTAGATGATTTATTTACTTATCTATTTTTCTGTGTGCATATGAGTTTGTGTGAGTGTATGTGCACATGTGTGTACAGGTGCAGACACCTGAAGGCATCAGGTATCTTGTCTATCATTCTCGGCTTATTAATTTTTTAATTATTATTTTATTTTTAAGCATATGGAATGTTTTTTCTCTATGTGTATCTGTTTCCTGTGTCTGTGCCTGATGACTGCAAAAGCCAGAGGAGGGTATCAGACTCCGCAGACCTGGGGTTACAGATGTTTGTGAACCACCTTGTAAGTGTTGAGATTCAAACCTAAGTCCTTCTGGAGAACAGCCAGTGCTCTTAACCACAGGGCCATCTCTCCAGCCTTATGGTAGAGTTTCTGTCTGAACCTATGGCTCATGTTTTCTGGTCTAGGCTGGAAGCCAGCAACTCTCAGAGATCTTCCAGCATGAGCCCCACTCACACCTGGGTGTGTACTGAGCACATGGCTTTTTACATGGCTGTCAGAATCAGAACGGCAGTCCTGTGGTTGTAAAGCAAGCACTCCTGACTGCTGAGAAAACCCTCTACCCTCGAATCACAACTTAATTCTTTTTATTTTATTTTATTTTTTTGACCTTCATTTCAAAGTTTATGTTGTAGCACTTTTCTTCAATATCATGTAACTTACTGATCAGGACTGTTCATAAATGTAACACTTGGCCTAGGTGTAAGTGTGTGTATGCACATGTATGTGTGTGTTCACAGAGGCCAGAAACCATGAGTCACCTGATGGGAACACAGGGAACAAAACTCTGGTTCTCTGAGACAGGATCTCACCAAGTAACTCTGGCTGACCTGGAACTAGCTATGTAGACCAGACTGACTCATAGAGATCCACCTGCCTCAGCCTCTCAAATGTTGGGTTAAAGGTGTCTGTCACCACCCAGTCTATCCCCCTTTTTAACAACAAAACAAACAAACAAACAAAACCAGTATGTTAAGTGAAGAAACATGTTGTTTAACTGCATGCTCAGAAAACTGTCTACTTCTGCATGTGGGCAGTCTTTTTTTTTCAAAGATTTATTTATGTATTATATGTAAGTATGCTGTAGCAGTCTTCAGACACTCCAGAAAAGGGCTTCAGATCTCGTTACGGATGGTTGTGAGCCACCATGTGGTGGCTGGGATTTGAACTCAGGACCTTTGGAAGAGCAGTCAGTGCTCTTAACCGCTGAGCCATCTCTCCAGCCCCTGGTGAGTCTTTTCTCTACAGATTTGATTCACTTCCCAATGAAAGCTGCTGAGACACTTCTTTATCCTTATATAAGTAATGTTACAATTTTAGCTCTTAATTGTGTGTATTGACTTTGAGTCTACTGAGTGGGCACTGTGAGGTTTTGGGCCACAATTATGGACTGATCAAAATCTTTAGAATGGGACTGGAGAGATAGCTAGGGGTTAAGAACACTGACTACTCTTCTGAAGGTCCTGAGTTCAAATCCCAGCAACCACATGGTGGCTCACAACCATCCGTAACAAGATCTGAAGTCCTCTTCTGGAGTGTCTGAAGACAGCTATAGTAGTATACTTACATATAATAATAAGTAAATCTTTGAGTTGGAGGGAGCAGGACCGAAGTGAGCAGAGGTCCTGAGTTCAATTCCCAGCAACCACACGATGGCTCACAACCATCTGTACAGCTACAGTTGTACTCTTATACATAAAATAAATAAATAAATAAATAAATCTTTAAAAAAAATCAGGCAGGCAGTGGTGGCACACGCCTTTAATCCTAGCACTTGGGAGGCAGAGGCAGGCGGATTTCTGAGTTCGAGGCCAGCCTGGTCTACAGAGTGAGCTCCAGGACAGCCAGGGCTACACAGAGAAACCCTGTCTCGAAACAAAACAAAAAGAAATCCTTAGAATGGAGCAGAGTGGGCTGTGTCACATGACACCAGTGCTCCTTGCCTTCAGGAAGCTGCTCCCCCTGGGCTGGGGGAGGCGGGATCCACATTTCATATATATATATATGTATATATATATAAAATATGCTGAGTTTGATTTTAAATTTTGAAGTAATAAATCACTAAAATCACTATGATTAGTTGCTTTATTTGACAAAGTATCCCAACGACTTGGACAGAAATGTATTGTAGTTAGGCTTGGTAGCACATACCTGTAAACTCTCTGTAGGTCAAGGCAGAAGGGCCTCTCTACAGTTCCAGGCCAGCCTCAGCTACAGGGTAAGACCCTGTCTCAAAACAAACAAGCCCCAATAAGTAGATCCCTTCGCTCTGCTTGAATGTCAGCGTTTATTCTTAGAAGGAAAAGTCCTTGGGGACTACAGAAATGCTCTTTTTGGAGAAAAGGAAGTTTTAAAAATAGGTGTGCAACAGTGTGTGTTGTGAACTAACAAGCTGAGCAGGGAACACGCAGGCCCAGAGCAGAGTGGGAAGGCTGAGGTGGCGAGCCAGTGGGGGAAGTGGACAAAGAAAGGAAACCCAGAACAATAGAGCCCCTCCACCTCTGCTCCCGGGGCGGCGGCCTCAAGGGTGGGATTGACTCAAAACAGTGTGCAATGGGGATTAGAAATTACCTCTGAAGAGAAGCGGCTCCAGGATCAGGCGCTTCTCCAGGCCCCACTTTCTAACTGGAGATGGGGTCGCTGACGATGGCGGTACCTCAATTAGTCTCTTTCTTTGATTTTATTTAGTTTTCTCTCTCTCTCTCTCTCTCTCTCTCTCTCTCTCTCTCTCTCTCTCTCTCTCTCTCTCTCCCTCCCTCCCTCCCTCCCTCCCTTTCTTTTTCTTTTTTTTCTTAGAATCTCACATAGCCCAGCAGGGACTGAAATGTGCTGTAGATGAGGATGAGCCTGAGTTTCAGTGTGCCACCACACTCCCGTGGTTGCTTGACAGTTTTTATAGGGATCAAATTTATAAGTGAGGTCATGAACTCTTTTCATTGAGAAAGCTGATCTTAAATCTGCACTCTAGGGCTGGGGAGATGGCTCAGTGGTTAAGAGCACTAAATGCTCTTCCAATGAACCTGAGTTCAATTTCCAGCCACCTTGTGGTGGCTCACAACCATCTGTAATGGGATCTGAGACCTTCTTCTGGTGTGTGTGAAGATAGATACGATATCTATATCTATATATATAAATATATATATGTGTGTGTGTATACATGTATCTGTGTATACTTGCATATATTGTGTGTGTGTGTTTGTGTGTGTGTGTAGGAGGAGGAGGAGGAGGAGGAGGAAGAAAAAATGTTTTTGTTTCTGTTTTTTAAAACAGGGTTTCATATAACCAAGGCTAACCTCAAACCTTCTATATAGTTAAGGATGACCTTGAACTTCTCATCTACAGTTTCTCATCTACGGTTTAGTAAACAAGCCTGTAATCCTGGCATTTGGGAGGCATAAGCAGGGAGTCCCAGGTTAGCCTGATCTACAAAGCAAGTTCCAGGCTAGCCAGGGAAGGCTCCATAATGAGATTCCATCCCCAAAACCAAAACAATAACAGCACAGGACTGGAGAGACACCTCCATTAAAGTGCTATTCATACACACAGGTGGATTAGTTTGGACCTCAGAGTGCATACAAACGCCTAGTGACTAGAAGCACTGAAGACAGTGAGAGGGAATGCACCCCAGAAAGCTGGTTAGTGAGCTCTGGGTTCACTTGAGAGACCCTGACTCAGTGAATGAGGTGGAGAGTGACTGAGGAGTACTGCTGACACCCACCCTGGGCTTCCGCTGGCATACGCATCCATGTGCACACTCGGAGGGAGATACAAATGCACAAGGAAAAGAAGGAAGGAGTGCTCTGTGTTATTTATCTGCATCTGAAAAGCATTAGTGTGTTTTACCTAAGTCACAGGATTTCTCTAACTTGGGCACCTCATTTCACAGGAAATGCCCTGGTCTGGGGCTGCTGTTCTGCCAATGACCATATATGATTTCTCACCTGATTTTATCATGATGTTCATCTCATTTCATTGCAAAGGGGAAATGTGAACTCACAGTTCTAGTCCCAAGTGCTCAGAAACTCTGATTTGATCTCCTTTAGGTAATGCACAGCTGACGGTACGTCACATTCTCAGGAGAAAGTAACAAGTTGGATTAACTGTATGGATCACTCTGGAAAGAAAGAAATTAATTAAAATAAATTGGATCACACTTAGTTATATTTCAGGCTGAATTATTTATTCTGGTTTGTTTGCCTGGAGCCATTAGAACAGGGTCCTCCTGATGGATGGGGGAATTCATTTGCTCTGAGCTCCTTTTGACCTCAGGGAGGTCAAAACTCCGAGTCTTTACCTATCCCCCAATCATTTTGCTCTATGTACACTATCAAAGCAAACCAGTCTTTTCCACTTCACAATGTCTATCGTCATTTGAGTAACCAGCTCTTCTCAACGTTTCAAGTGACCATGAGTCTCCTGGTGATCACTTAAAATACAGAATGCATGCTAGAGACATGACTCAGCAGTAGAGCACATATTACTCTTACAGAGGACCTGAATTTGGATTCCATCACCCACATCAATTGGGTCACATCTCCCTGTAACTCCAGTCCCATGGGAATCCTATGCCTCTGGCCTCTGAAGGCATCTGCACTCAAACACACACACACACACACACACACACAATCTTAAACATAATAATAAATAAATAAATCATAATAGAATACAGGATGTTCTTTCTCCCTCCATCCTTTCTTGTCGTCTTTCCTTCTCTGTCTCTTCCTGAGATGTGATCTCATGATGCGGTCCCTAGCTGACCCGAGATGTGATCTCATGATGCAGTCCTTAGCCGACCTGAAATTACAATACTGTTGTTTCCCAAGTATAGGGATTATAGACATGTGTCACCAAAGCCTGGATAAGCATCTTAAAATTCTGTCTTTTTCGGGAGAGAATGGGATGGTGGGGCAAGACACAGTCTCCCTATGTCACCCAGGCTGATCTCAAAACAGGCTGGCTTCAAACTCAAAAGATCCACCTGCTTCTGCATCCTGAGTGCTGGGATTAAAGGCCTGAGACACCAAGCCTGGCTAAAAATTTTCATTTTATTTTATTTTTTTTTTGTTTTTGTTTGTTTGTTTTTTTCAAGACAGAGTTTCTCTGTGTAGCCCTGACTGTCCTGGAATTCACTCTATAGAGCAGGCTGGCCTCGAACTCAGAAACCCGCCTGCCTCTGCCAAGAGCTGGGACTAAAGACATGTACCACCACTGCCCGGCCCGGATAAAAAATTTCATTTTAACAAGTGCTCAATTGCTGCTTCTTTGTGCTCTATATCTAAACTAACAAGGGGATAAGCTGTTATATCTGTCACTATGGTTTATAACTCCCTTTGGGAAAGGATGCTATTTTTAATGAAAAAAAACTATTTCTTTGATTAATAAACAAATGCTGCTTTTAGATTTCATTTGTGAAATACAGCCAGAATGAAGGTCGTACAACACATGTGCAGGATGTGAATACACAGGTTTGCTGGTGGCACTGGGAAACAGAAATAAACTTCTCTTTAGGCCCGTGGTTCTTCTGCTACTGCCACACCCACTGTGGTGAGGTGTGGAGGTACACACCTCTGAGCCCAGCACTTGGAAGGTAGAAGCAGACAGATCTTTGTGTTCAAGGCAAGCCTGGTCTACAGAGTGAGTTCCAGGACAGCCAGGGCTATACAGAGAAAGCCTGTCTTGAAAAAAACAAAAAACCAAAACAAAACAAAAAAAAGATTTATTTATTTTATATTAGTACACTATAACTGTCTTCAGACACACCAGAAGAGGGCATCAGATTCCATTACAGGTGGTTGTGAGCCACCATGTGGCTGCTGGGAATTGAACTCAGGACTTCTGAAAGAGCAGCCAGTGCTCTTAACTGCTGAGCCATCTTACCAATCCTGTGATCCAGATCTTGAGGCTGGAAGACACAAGTTTCTGACCTGGATCTTGACATGGAGCTCTTGAGGCACTGCGGCTAAGAAAAACTTTGGCCCAGGCAAGGTACTACACGCCTTTAATCTCAGGAGACTGAGGAAAGGAGATCTCTGAGTTCAAGGTCAACCTGTGACACATGCAAGTCCCAGATCCAGGCGTGGTGGTACACACCTTAATCTAGGCTACACCTTCTGCTGGAGGCCTGAATTGGAAAGAGGAAGATTCACTCTTCTTTGACTACTTGCACTTACTTGCCAGCGCATCTGTTGGAGCCTACTTCTACAGAAGACCAGCTTAAACAACTAGCCTCGTGGGACTGAGCAACTGCTAGACTCTTGGACTTTCCATTCACAGCTGCCCATTGTTGGGTTAGTTGGACAGCAGACTGTGAGTCATCACAATAAATTCCCTTAATATAGACAGACGTTCCATGAGTTCTGTAACTCTAGAGAGCCCTGACTGATGTAGGAGGTATCACCCAAACTGGTCTGGGCTCTGCCACAGCAACCATCAGTTAAGACAGCGTCTCACAGAAAAGGCCACAGGCCAGTCTGGACCAGCAGTTCTGAAGCTGAGCTTCCCTCTTCCCAGGTGACTTGAGGTTGTGTCAAGTTGACAATAAAAACTAATCAGCATGCAAGTACATTTATATTTTGTTAAATAAATAAACAGGGGCCTGGAAACATATTTTCGAGGTAGAGTATCTCTCTAGTATATGTGAAACCCTGATTTCAATTCATCCCTAATATCAGTTATTTAAATATTTACACATACATTTATATATACATCACCCATATACATAATATACATATTCATACATATAGAGCACTTTATACAGGAATTAAGATTTACCAATATAGACAAGTCACTTTCTCAAAATACACAAAGCAGTAGTAGATTGTGAGGATTAGGAGATAATCTAGTTGAAATCTTTTGGCTGTATGCCTAGTTCTTACAAAATGCTTAGTTCAAAATATAGGACGATGTATAGCAAAATATGTGAAAAGAAAGTTCATGATATGAAAATCTTTAATAGCGGCTGGTGAGATGGCTCAGTGGGTAAGAGCACTGACTGCTCTTCCGAAGGTTCTGAGTTCAAATCCCAGCAACCACATGGTGGCTCACAACCATCCCTAATGAGATGTGACACCCTCTTCTGGTGTGTCTAAAGACAGCTACAGTGTACTTATATAACAATAATAAATAAATCTTGCCAGGCGGTGGTGGTGCACACCTTTAATCCTAGCACTTGGGAGGCAGAGGCAGGCGGATTTCTGAGTTTGAGGCCAGCCTGGTCTACAGAGCGAGTTCCAGGACAGCCAGGGCTACACAGAGAAACCCTGCCTCGAAAAAAACCAAAAAAACAAACAAACAAAAAAAAATAGAAAATCTTTAATGGTTGCTAAGCATGGGAAGATGTGCCCCCTCAGTAAACAGAATGCAAATGAGCCCTGTTGGATGCTGAGCTGGCCTGAAGCAGCTCAACTCTGACTGCCAAGAGAAAGAGGCAGACAGGTGGCAGGGGTGGCACACACCTTCATTTAGTCCCAGCACTCTGGAGGCAGAGTTTGAGGCCAGCCTGGTCTACAAAGCAAGTTCCAGAACAGCCAGGGCTACACAATGAAACTGCGTCTCGGAAAAACAAAGAAAGAAAGAAAGAAAGAAAAGATCAAGAGTTCAAAGTCAGGACACTTATCTCAAAAAAACGAAAGCTAACAGCTAGCTGGGCATCTCTACTCGGAGTATGAGAAGGAGACAGGAAAGTCTGAGACCAACCAGGGCTTCATAGCAAGACCGTTCCAAAAACCAAAACCAAGTGTACTAGTACTTGCCTGTAATCTCAGCAACTGGGATTTAGAGACAGAGGATCAGAAATTCAAGGTGAGCCTCACGAATGTAATGAGTTCAAGGTCAGTCTGAGATACAATATCTATCTCTCAAAACAAAACAAAACGAAATGGGGGCTAGGAATGATGGTGCCCATCTTTCTTTAATCCCAGGAATCCAGAGGCAGATCTCTGTGAGTTCAAAACCAGCCTGCTTTACAAGAATGACAGTTCCAGGCCAGCCTGTTTTCTGTAGTGAGTTTCAGGTTTGGCTAGTTGCATCGAGATTTACAACAACAAAAAGCCAACAAGATAACCCAGAAGGTACAGGCTCTTGAGGCAACCCAAAGACTGCTAAGTGTGAGCCTCAGAACCTACAAAGTAGAGGGGAGAGAACGCTCAAAAGTTGCCCTCTGACCTACCACACATGTGCTGTGCAACACATTCACCCCAAATGAGAGAGAGAGAGAGAGAGAGAGAGAGAAACGATTAACATTGAAAAGCCTAGAAGAGGGGTTGTGTGCGATCCTCTGCATAGGCAGGGAAAGCAGCTTTAATATGTGAAAGGAAGGGTGTTATTTTAGAAACAGGAAGTTGGGGGAGTTTCTTTTAAAGATTTCTGCTTCCCCTGAAGTTGGAGTGAAGTCATTCCTGCAGGCAGAAGCGGGAAGGTTTGTGGTGTTCCGAAAGAGTTCCTCGTGTGGATCCTGGGAACCGGGTGCTCTCATAGTCCAGGTCTCTTACCAGTGGCACCACAGAAGGGAAAGGCACCAGCAGTTGTCAAACTGCTCAGCCAAGGGGACAGGCTAGAGAAGGAACATGTGAGGAGAGAGGGAACATGACCTTGAAGGAGAACGGGTCCGGGTCAAAGTTGCAAGTGTATTCTATGAAACCTCGAATTCTGTTCACAGAGTCCTGTTAACACTTCTTGTTATATTTATGTCCTCTCTCACTAGGTACACATAAATATAGTTTTAAAATACAAATGTCTCTGCTCATTTCCAGTGAATATACCATTTCCATTAAAAAACAAGAAATTCTTTAACGATATTTCTTGTGGGGGCAGTGGTGACGCATGCCTTTAATCCCAGCACCCAGGAAGCAAAGACAGGCAGATCTCTGAGTTTGAGGCCAGCCAGGTCTCCAGGACAGTTGGAGCTACACACAGAGAAACCCTGTCTCAAAAACAACAATAACGACAAAAAGGTTTTCTTCCTGGGTGTGCTAGCACACACCTATAACCCCAGCACTTGGGAGTTAGAAGATCAAGAGTTCAAGGTCACCCGTGGCAGGCTGGCCAGAACTCTGTCAGACCGAATCTCAAAGACCAAAACAAACAACAATAACAAAGAGTCAGGGTCATTTCAGCTCAGAAGATAAATGGGAAGATACGTAAAGGCAGGGGTGGGGGAAGGGCTATGAAATGGCGTCCTCTGGGTGAGACACAACCATCCAGTCAGATTATTGAACTAGGCACCTTCACCAGTTCTGCACAAGACTGCCCATCAACAGTCAGGTGTGGGCAGAGGAGGGGTCAGGGACCTGGCGCCTCCGTGCTGAGCTACAGATTCCAGAAGTCATTGCCTGCAGCTGTGGGCACCATGGTGATTGCACCAGGCTTCAGCAACCAAATACACGACTCCAATTAAACTAAATAGGTCCCAACAAAACCAAAGTCATGACTCTGGGAAAGGGACTGTGGTGGTAAGGGCTCAAAGGGAGGGGAAGAGAGGGGGGAAGAAGAGAAAATGGGGGTGGGGGAGAACAATCAGAATGCCTTACACAAGGCATTTAGTATCTGTAGGAGATTGCCTAAGGAATGCATATGTGCCTCCGGGTGCTGTGGCATCCAGATGAGGGAAAGAGATTGAAGGGGGAAGCCTTAAGGAAGAACCAAGAAGGAGACTGGAGAGAAGAGTTCAGGGCTAAGAGCACTTGCTGTTCTTGCAGAGGACCTGGGACAGATAGATAAACACACACACACATACACACATTATATATATATATATATTATATATATTATATATATATAATATATATATATTATATATTATATATATAATATATATATTATATATATATAATCCTAGCACTCACAGGCAGAAGCAGTGGCCAAGACACCTATCAAGGGCCTTCATTTTAATGGTTTGTTAGGTGTATAAAACTTGATCCAAGGACCGGAGAGATGGCTCAGAGGTTAAGAGCACTGACTGCTCTTCCAGAGGTCCTGAGGTCAATTCCCAGCAACCACACAGTGGCTCACAACCATCTGTAATGGGATCTGATGCCCTCTTATGGTGTGTCTGAAGACAGCTATAGAACTCATATACATAAAATAAATAAATATTAAAAAAAAAACTTGATCCAAGTTAACTGAATACTGATATCTCTGGACTCAGGATTTAAAAAGTTTGTGTGTATGTTTCTGAGATGGAACTTGGGGTTTATACTTGGTTGGTTGGTTGGTTGGTTGGTGTGTCCCCCGTCCTTTCCTCTTTAGATAGTCTCACCCTAGAACTGGCTGCATAGCCTAGCATGGTCTCAAAGTTGTGACAAACTCCTGTCTTGATTCCTTAAGTGCTAGGATTACACGTGCACATTGCCATCGATATTAGGCAAATTTTTTTTTTTTTTTGGTTTTTCGAGACAGGGTTTCTCTGTGTAGCCCTGGCTGGCCTGGAACTCATTCTGTAGACCAGGCTGGCCTCGAACTCAGAAATCCTCCTGCCTCTGCCTCCCAAGTGCTGGGATTAAAGGCGTGCGCCACCACCGCCCAGCTTAGGCAAATGTTTTGTTTAGAAATATGTTAAGGATTAAGGATATAGCGTGGTGGTTTAGCATTTGCTTATCATGAACAGGGACCATGAGTCCAAGCCCAGCACTGCCAAAAGGGAGAGGAAGAAGAAGGGAGAGAGAGATTCTAAAGTAATAACTATAAATTCCCATGCAATAATCCTTTATTTTAAAAAATGAAATTCTATTTGTTCATTCATTCCTACCCCAAACATTTATTGAGCACAGTTTCTTAATCCCAAAAGAATAGTGGCTGTGGCCTTTAATTAGAACTGTAAAAGACACTACTGTAGAGTGGAAAAAACAAGAAAGAAAACAAGCAATTAAGACACTCTAGTGGGTCTTTAATCCCAACACTCGGAAGACAAAGATAAGCAGTTCTCTGAGTCTGAGGCCAGCCTGGTCTACAGAGTGAGTTGCAAGACAGCCAGGGTCACACAGAGAAAGCCTTTCTTGGAATACATGACAAGAATAACAAAAAGACACTCTGGTGGATTGAACAGAACTAGGGGTAGAAGGAATGAACATGAGGTGAGGCCAAGCTAAGCCAGCCTGGCAGGTGGAAATGGCTACCAATGGGCACCAATATTTAAATGGCTCCTTAGGGATGAGACAGGGCTGGCAAGTACCTCAGTGGCACAGTACTTGCCCAGCAGGCATGAGACCCTTGAGTCAATGCTCAGTGTTCCCTTGAAAACTGCAGAAGTGGGATATGGCTGCTGGAGGGGCCTTAGAGGGAGCAGGCGGCATGCTCCTGTGCTCAGCACCCCGTCTGTGCTTTAGGATCTAGATCTGTAGCAGTAAACAAGACTGGTAAGTCGAGGAGAAGTGAAGCCTGAGAAAACCGTGAAACAAGAGAGAAGCCAGAGGAGTGACATCTGGGTACAGATGAGAGTGAATCACAGGAGGAGCCTCAGGAGGCCTCAGCCAGTGCAAAAGTCCTGGGTGGGCTGTAGGGAGAGTGGAGGCCAGAGATCAAGGGCCATTTGGGGAGATACCTTGGAGAGCCTGGCATGCATCCCATGCGACTCTGGGGGATCATCAAGGAAATGACTGTGAAGTTAAAGGAAAAATCTCAGAAGTGAGTTGGAACATATATACATGGGAGAGGGGAAGGGAGAGGGGGAGGGGGAGGGGGAAGAGAGAAGCTTTAGGCATTCTAAGCAAGCTCTTTACCAACCAAGCTGTATCCTTAGCTGCCATGCTCTTTTTACTGATTTCCTTTTCTTTCTTTCTTTCTTTCAACTAGCAACTGATTATAAATAGTTAACACCCCTGTTTCTGTAGCCAGATTACCCAGGTTTAAGACTAGTCACTAGTCCCAGGTCTTTGCAGGACTTGAACAGGCCACTTAACATTGTGCCCCAGTTGAGTTGCATCTGCCTCATAGGAATGATATGAGAATTAATTAAATGGATGTAAATACAGGCGCATTTTGAAGCCAGGTATTGTGCCTCACACTGCAACCCTAGCACTTGAGAGGTAGAGGCAGGAGAATGAGATCAGGGCCGGGGAGAGGACTCCATTAATAGAGTGGTTGTCAACAACCATGAAGATTTGAGTTCTAATACCAGCACCTGCATGAGCAAGAAAAAGCCAGTGCTGGGCATGGTGGTGTATGCCTTTAGTCTAACACTCAGGAGGTAGGAACTCTGTGAGCTCCAGGCCAGCCTCCGCCTACATTGTGTTCCGAGCCACCCAGCAGTACATACTGAGACCTATCTCCAAAAGTTGGAAGTGTATATGCCAACACTGTTTCAGGGTCAGTAAAAGAGCATTCGTGGAAATAAAGTGGAAAACCAGACAGACAGACAGACAAACAGACATAAAGACACAGTGGAGAGAAATAGAGAAGTGAACCTGCTATCAACTTCCATCCTCTAGGGGTGCCTGCAAAAACACACACACTAAACCAAAAACAGAAGAGATGTTCAAGGTCCCCTTGGTTTCATAACAAGTTCAAGTTCAACCCAAGTCCAGCAGACCCTGTATCAGACAAAAAGCCAGACATGGTGATTCATACCTGGGATTTCAGAGCTCAGAGGCAGAAGCAGGAGAGTCAGCAAAAGTCCAAGGCCAGTTTTGTGTTCCTATCCAGTTCTCAGTAGTTAGGAGTGCTTGCTACTCTTGTGGAGGACAAGTTTGGGCTCAAATACCAATACTGGGAGACTTGCAACTCCCTGTAACCCCAGCTCTATGAGCATTTGAAGCCTCTGGCCTCCTTGGGCACAGAACTCAAGCGTACATACCCATACACAGACCTGTACATGCAAAATTAAAAACAAAACAAAACAAAAACAAAAAAAAAACCAAGCTGAGCTGAGTGGCACCCAGCACTTAGGAGACAGGCAGGTGTGTCTCTGTGAGTTCGAGGCCAGCCTGGTCTACAGAGTGAGTTCCAGGACAGCCAGGGCTACACAGAGAAACCCTGTCTCAAAAAACAAAAACAAAAACAAACAAATAAGTACACTGTAACTGTCTTAAGACACACCAGAAGAGAGCATCAGATCTCATTACAGATGGTTGTGAGCCACCATATGGTTGCTGGGATTTGCACTCAGGACCCCTGGAAGAGCAGTCTGTGCTCTTAACCACTGAACCATCTATCTCTCCAGCCCTGGTGCCATTTTTTTTTTAATCCTTCAGATTGGCAAGTCACCAGAAGTTTATTAACACTGCTGAGAAGCTGTGGGAAACAGGTGTGCTCACCTAATGCTGATGGAAGTGTAAATTGATTTAATCCCTGTAGAGGCCAGTTTGGCAATATCAGTCAAAATTACAAACGCAAAGACCCTTTGACTCAACAATACCCTGCTAGGAATTTGTTTCTCAGATGTATTTGCACATGTACTAATTGGTCTATGAATGAGGTGATTCATCACAGCTGTGTTTGAAAAGGCAAGAACCTGGAACTAATCCAAAGGTTTTAAAGTAGGAACTGATAAACAAATGCTAGTTTATCCATTAGATGGAATACTATACTACCAAGAAAAAGCAATGCACTATAAAAGAGAGGAAAGGGGTATCTAAGAGGCTCCATGATGAAACTCTCATAATCCTAGCACTTAGAAGTCTGAGGCAAAGAGGTGACACTGTCCAGGATAGCCTGGGAAACATGATTCAAAGTCAGCTTGTGATATAGAGCAGGACCTTCTTTCAAAACTCAGACCAATGAGCAAGTGTGATACTTCAGTGGGGAAAGATCCCCTAAACCTAAAAACCTGAATTCAAACCCTGGGACTCACCTGTTGGAAGGAAAAACCCAATTCTCTAAAGCCATCCTCTGACCTTTATAAGTGAGCATACCCACACACTTAGAAATAATAAAATATATAAATAAAAAACAGACTCAGCCGGGCGGTGGTGGCGCACGCCTTTAATCCTAGCACTTGGGAGGCAGAGGCAGGCGGATTTCTGAGTTCGAGGCCAGCCTGGTCTACAGAGCGAGTTCCAGGACAGCCAGGGCTACACAGAGAAACCCTGTCTCAAAAAACCAAAAAAAAAACAAAACAAAACAAAACAAAACAAAAAACCAGACTCAAAGATCTTCAGGATACCTCTGTAAACCTGGAATGGTAACACGCACTGATAATTCCTAACTCTCATATCCTAAAGACTGAGGCAGGAAGACTGCCGTCAGCTCTAGCCTCGCCTGGGCTCCACTGGGTCCTTACGGCTCCACTTCTCAAGTAGAATAGAAACTGTTTTTAAGTACTTGAATCAAGAGAATGCATGGTCTAGCTGGGCAGTGGGGGCACACGGCTTTAATCCCAGTACTTGGGAGGCAGAGGCAGGTGGATTTCTGAGTTCAAGGCCAGCCTGGGCTACAGAGTGAGTTCCAGGATAGCCAGGGCTATACAGAGAAACCCTGTCTCAAAACAAAACAAAACAAACAAAAAAAAAACAAACAAACAAAAAAAAAGAGAGAATGCATGGTCTACTCAAAATAAAAATGTGGCAAAAATATAAGTGGGTTACTGGGGTCTAGTGAAGTAACGCATAATCATCAGGGACTTGTTGTATGACTGGTGCTGGTGTGTAATGTTCTGTTTTGGATCCATATGGCCTTGATACACTGGATGAAAATTGGCCATGGCTTTGATTGTTTATGTATATACACGAATGCGTGTGTGTGTGTGTGTGTGTGTGTGTGTGTGTGTGTGTGGTTTCTGGGAGTTGGCGCTTGCGCATCTCTCTTTCCAAGACAAGGGCTTCCTACTTCCAAGCCCCTGTCTTGCTAACCTCTGCTTCTCCAGGGGGTGCAGCTATTGCCTGTCACATTGGCCATCCTTTGATCTATATAGGAGATGCTGAGGCAAAACAGTAAGAAAGCATTCAGGTCTGGCAGAGGCACAAAGTGAGGAACACCAGACTAAAGTAAGGCTTCATCCACATTAGTGAGAATTCTTGGTCCATCCCCAGGACACTCATGGTGGAGAGAGAGAACCAGTTTTCTCAAGTTGTCCTCTGACCTCTAAGGTATATTCCTCCATGGCACTCATGTGTGCGCGAGTGCGCACACACACACACACACACACACACACACACACACACACACACACAGGGAAATAACTACATTTGTTGTCCTTACTTGGTCCTTATTGGACACCCAGCTTAGCCCCGTAGCTGAGCTATTGTGGATGATTCTGGAACTCTGATGATTCTTCTGCTTAAACAAAACAAAACAAAGACCACATTTAAACCTTTAATCAGTTCAATTTAAACATCAAGTTTATGAGTCATGTATGGTGGTACAAGCTTATAATCTCAGCCCTTGGAAGGCCGAGATGAGCAGATCTTTGTGAATTTTAAGCCAGCCTAGTCTACACAGTGAGTTCTAGAATGACATAGCTATTCAATTTTGTTGTTGTTGTTTTGTTTTCTGGTTTTTTGAGACAGGGTTTCTCTGTGTAGCCCTGGCTGTCCTAGAACTCACTCTGTAGACCAGGCTGGCCTCAAACTCAGAAATCTGCCTGCCTCTGCCTCCCAAGTGCTAGGATTAAAGGCATATGCCACCACTGCCCAGCTAAGTTCTTGTTTTTTAAAAATAAAAAAAACTAAAAACAAACAAACAAACAAAACCCCAGAGTTGTAACTGGGCATGATGACACATGTCTATAATCCCAGTTCTCAAGAGATGAAAGCAAGAGCATTGAGAGCTAAAGAAAACCCTTTACTAGGAATGAAGTTTTAAAGCTGACTTGGAGCTGACTCTGTAGATGATGCTGGTTCTGAACTCATTGTCTGCCTCACGAGTGCTGGAATTAAAGGCATCCTTAAACAAACAAATATAGATAAGAACCCTGGGCCCTTGAGCTGGCTCAGTGGACGAAAGCTCTTGCCTTTAAACCTGAGAACCTGAGTTCAAGCCTTGGAACCACAAAGGAAAGAAATGACTCCAAGAGGAGTTCTCTGACCTCCATACAAGTGGAGTGATACACCCACAGACATAACTTACACTGTTCTAGTCACTTAGTCTCTGCTCTATCAAGGTGACAAGACACCACGACCACAACCACCATGACACAGCAATCCTTATAAAAGAAGCCATTTAATGGGAGCTTGCTGATAGAGGCTTGTTCCATTATCATGGTGAGCAGTGTGGCAGCACACAGGCAGGCATAGTGCTAGAGGAGTAACTGGAGAGTTCTACACCTGGATTCACAGGGAGAGGAAGAAAGCAACTGGGCCTGGCCCAAAAGTACCCAAAAGTAGACAGTGGCAGCATTTACCACTCCCACATTCTTATGTTTCAGTTAATTCCAAATGTCATCAAATTGACAATCAAGAATAGACATCAAATGTAAGAATAAATAAATGTAAAAAATTTCAAGCAAAATTTTGAGGTGTTATTTGTAAATTATGTGAAAAGCAAACCTGATCTGAAGAAACCCAACTTCCTCTTTAGTGAGAGTCTCACTGTGTAGCCCTGGCTATTCTGGAACTCACTATGTAGACTAGGCTAACCCCAAAGCCACAGAGATCTGCCTGCTACTATTTCTCAAGTGCTGGGATTAAAGGTGTGTACCACCAACACTCTTGGGAGTGGGGACAAATACAATGTCTCACTCTCTAGCCTAGGCTGGTCTCACATTAATAGATCTTCCTGTCTAAGTTTCCCAAAAGCTGAGATTACAGTGTGAGTCACCACTCCTAGTCTAAGAAGGTGTTTTGGGAGATGATGGTTCTTGGATCAGAGATATGTGCCACCATACCTGCCCTGCATTTCCCTTTCAGGAAGAGAGGAGAACCAAGAACCATGTTCCCCTGGGCCAGAATGGACTCTTCTAATACAGTCCAACTGCACAAGAGCAGAGGCTGGGAACCTAGAAAGTAGGAGTGGCAATGGGTGCCACAATATCAGTACCCTGGAGGCAGAGGCAGGGGGATCTAGACATTAAAGTCATCCTCAAGTACCTAGGGAGTCTGAAGCCAGCTTGGGTCACATGAAACTGTAAAATAAAATAAAATAAACAAACAAAGATATAAAGATAAATAAGAGACAAAAGGAGGGAAAGAAGCAAACCTCTGACGAGAATCCCTATTTTCATTTTCTAATTTGTTTTCTTCTTCTTCTTCTTCTTCTTCTTCTTCTTCTTCTTCTTCTTCTTCTTTCTTCTTTCTTCTTTCTTCTTCCTCCACCTCCACCACCACCTCCTCCTCCTCCTCCTCATCCTCCTTCTTCTCCTTTTTTTCCAAGACAGGGTTTCTCTGTGTAGCCCTGGCTATCCTGGAACTTGAACTATAGATCAGGCTAGCCTCAAACACAGATATCTACTTCTGCTTCTGGAGTGCTGGGATTAAAGACATATGCCACTACAACCTGGCTCTAATTTTTTTTTAAACTTTTAATTTTATATATGAGTGTGTGTATATGTACGCATGTACAAGTGCACACAGAGGCCAGAGACATCTGGCCCCCTGCGCCTGGAGTCCCAGGCAGGCATGAGCTGGTTGTGGATGCTGAGAACTGAGCTTGGGTCCTTTGCAAGAACAGTGAGCACTCAGCTGCCAAGTCACTTCTCTAGCCTCAGATCCCCGTCCTGCTTCCAAACATTTTCACAGTCTAATTTTGTAACTTAAACTTTCACTGTTGTTGTTCTTAGGATTGTTTTTGGTTTTATGTTTGTTATGAGACGAGGTCTCATATAGCCAGAACTGACCTGGAATTTATGTTGCTCCATCCTCTGCTCCTGGGATGATAGCTGTGCGCCACTGTACGTGGCTTATAACACTAACTTTTCAAAGAATGGGCAGATACAAAGAGTTGTTTAGCCTGGGTAATTCTTGCCATGTTTCAGTAACATATTCCCTGTAAAAGCAGAATTTGGAATAGAGATGGTTTGCTTGTCCCCTTAGCAAACCTTGGGAGTTTACTGTATGTCAGAAGGCCACATTGTCTCGGTTCTTAGACAGCCAATAATGTTATTTCCTGCACAAGACCTTGGTGGTCTTCATAGACTTGTCTGTTTCTCTGTTTTTCTCTTAACATTCTAGGCAATTCAGGCAATCCAACTTTGAAACCCCATTTTACTGTGCTGTTTCTGCCAGTTCTTTCTCTGCCCCTTTATTTATTTGTAGTACTGGCACCAAACCCAGGGCTTCCTGCATGCTCTGCCACTAAGCTATACCCCCACCCCCCCACCCCACCCCCATAGGTCTCTTTTAACTTT
Organism: Tokudaia tokunoshimensis; assembly: GCA_036184795.1. Classification (NCBI taxonomy): domain Eukaryota; kingdom Metazoa; phylum Chordata; class Mammalia; order Rodentia; family Muridae; genus Tokudaia; species Tokudaia tokunoshimensis. Next base: position 93,345,412 of record BTHU01000014.1, read on the forward strand.
GTTTTGCTTGAGATGGAACCTTGTTTTGTATCTGGAACTCACTATATAGCCCAGAGTATCCTCAACCAGTTAGCCTTCCTTCCTTGACCTCTTTGAGTGCTGGGGTTATAGTTGTGCCTGGTTCCTTTTACATCAGTTTAATGATCTGCTCCACCCCCTCTCTCCTTTACCCTTCCCTCTAACCTTATTTTTGCTTCTGAAGAAATATTTGCTAATCTTTTGCCTCCCTAGTTAAGCTTCAATGCTTAAAAATACAGAACCAAGCCGGGCAGTGGTGGCGCACGCCTTTAATCCTAGCACTTGGGAGGCAGAGGCAGGCGGATTTCTGAGTTCGAGGCCAGCCTGGTCTACAGAGCGAGTTCCAGGACAGCCAGGGCTACACAGAGAAACCCTGTCTCGAAAAACCAAAAAAAAAAAAAAATACAGAACCAACCTACTCCATCCACAAGAAAATGGGGAGAAGCCACCCTTGTCCCAACCTCAATTTCTATTCCCTAAAGGCAGAGATCAACAGGTGAAAGCCCTTGGGGCTGCCCTGGTGCCTACAGTCCTTTGGCTTCATAGGAAAGAACTCCGGTTTGAAGTGTGAAAAGGTTGTGGTGGGCGAGCAGGGACCCTCTTGGTCACAGCTTATACAAAAGTACTCCCACTACTAAGATTAAGTCAGAGGGTTCTCAACAGAGATGACAGGAACCTGGAGGCCCAAAGGCTATAGGCTCCCTGGAACTAGGAGCAAGTAAACTTGTGTGATAGAAAGATGTGGAGTCAATCCCAGCACTTGGGAGGCAGGGGCAGGCAGATTTCTGATTTCGAGGCCAGCCTGGTCTACAGAGTGAATTCCAAGACAGGCAGGGCTACACAGAGAAACCCTGTCATGAAAAAAAACCAAAAAAAAAATAAATAAATAAAAATAAATAAATAAATAAAGAAGAAGAAGAAGAAAGAAAGAAAGATGTGGAACCATTTAAATGCTAAGAACTCTACTGGAAGCTAACTTCAAGTAAGGGTTACATTTGGTGTTCTGTATCTCCCTATAACAATAGAGACCCAGACCCTCATACTGTGAGGTAAACCTGGGTAAATTCTGACACAGCTAAACAGAGGATTCCACTGACTTGCTTCCAAACTCCTAATTGTGGCAATAGAAGCATGAATTCTTCAGGCAACACAGGTCACTGGGACAACTTAGATTTTGCAAGTCCTGGACTAGATGAGGGGCTGGAGAGATAGATAGTTTAGGGGTTAATGGCACTTACCACTTTTCCAGAGGACCTGAGTTTGGCTCCTAACAGCACACCAGACAGTTCACAATGGCTTATAACTCCAGTTGCAGGGAATCTAACACTATCTTCTGCCCTCTGAGAGAATCTGTACACACATGTACACAACACACACACACACACACACAGGCATTAAATAAACCTTAAAAACATGGGTGTAGGGCCTGGAAATTCTCTGAGCCCTGCACTAATCTATGTAGTGTGGATTTCTTGGCCCTCAGAATCACTTTCTTCACAGCCATAGAAGTGAGACCTTTGTCATGATAAGGAGCTTTGTAGTTTGTATCCTGGTACAATGGGGAAAAGTTGGAACTGTTTACATTGGTGAGATTCATAAAATGTCATTTTAAAAGTTTCTTTTGTTTTTTACTTAACTATAATAGTTTTATTAATTGAGAATTCCAATTCTCAATTAATAATTCCAATTCCAAAATATGATGTATTTTGATCAAATTTACACTCTGCTCCCTCCCACTAAGAAGCCCTTTTCAAAGCTAGGCATGCTGGCCTGCAATGCCAGCTTTTGTGAGACTAAGGCAAAAGGATCAGGAATTCCCAGCCTGGGCCTCTGCAGGAGGCCAGCATGGCTTTCTCATTCCTTAGTGCAGAGGTCCGCAGGCTTGGTTTGTCCCAGCGTCCTGTGTGATATAAATCTGACTGGTAAATTACAAGCCTCTAGAGTTTTGATTTTGCTGGGTTAGGGGATTTGGGACAGCTAACCTCAGGAGGCAGGCAGATGGCTGGGAATTCAGGCAGGACCCCCAGCAAGAGAGTTGGGCGGCATGGGGACCATGGACACCCTGGCAGCGGGAAACCGAGTTACTAGAACATAGCTGGTGCTAATATGTGTGCCACCTTTTCTTCATTTCACGCAACATTACTATTTTTTTTTTTTTAGATAGGGTTTCTTTGTGTAGCTGTGGTTCTCCTAGAACTAGCTCTGTAGACCAGACTGGCCTTGAATTCAGAGATCCTCCTGCATCTGCCTCCTCAATGCTAAGATTAAAGGCATGCAACACTACTACTCAGTTTATATATATTTTTAATTTATCTTTTTATATTTATTCAATTTATTTTATGTGTTTTTTCAGTATGTATATCCATGGACCACAAGTGTGCTTGGTGTCTGTGGAGATCAGAAGAGGGTATTGGATTCCCCTGGAACTGGAGCTATTTATAGATGATTGTGAACCATTCTATGGGCTCTGGAAACAAACCCATGTCTTCTGCAAGAGGAACAAATGCTCCTAATCACTGAGCATCACCCAGCCCCTCACTACTGTGCTTCTTTCTTTCTTCCATTCTTCCTTCCGTTTATTTGTTTTGAGGCAGGGTCTCTCTATACTGGCTGTCCTGGAACTATTACACTTTTATTGCTATTTCCATTCTAAGCTACATTGGCAGACAATATTGTATACTTTTTTTATTCCTGTTTGGTGTTTGGTACTAGGGATTGAGTCTAGGGCATTGTGCGTGCTAGGTGGGTGCTCTCCTGCTCAGCATAGTCTCAGTCCTTTTAAAAAATTAATCAATAATTAATATATTTATTGGGGCTAGAGAGATGGCTTAGCGGTTAAGAGCACTGACTGCTCTTCCAGAGGTCCTGAGTTCAAATCCCAGCGACCACATGGTGGCTCACAACCATCTGTAATGGGATCCGATGTCCTTTTCTGGTGTGTCTGAAGACAGTTACTGTATTTATTTATTAATAAGTAAATAAATCTTTATTTGGATTTGTAACTCTGTTGGCCTTTATTTCTTTTCTTTTTCTTTTCAGCTCAAGGATGATTTTATTAGAAGAAAAAGCTCCTACAGTCGGGAACCTGTTGTAGTGGCCATTCCAGGGTGTCAGCTTGACTGTATCTGGAATGAACTACAATCCAGAACTGGAAGGCTCACCAGTGATCCTGATCTTTTTTTTTTTTTTTCTTTTATTGGATATTTTCTTTACTTACATTTCAAATGTTATCCCATTTCCAGGTCTCCCTTCTGGAAACTCCCTATCCCCTCCTCCCTCCCCCCCGCCTCTATGAGGGTGCTCCTCCATCCACCTATCCACCCCCCCACTCCCCCACCCCCCACCTTCCTGCCCTGGCATTCCCCTACACTGGGGCCTCGAACCCCCTCAGGCCCAAGGTCTGTTCCTCCCACTGATGTCCAACAAGGCCATCCTCTACCACATATGCAGCTGGAGCCATGGGTCCCTCCATGTTTACTCTTTGGTTGGTGGTCCAGTCCCCAGGAGCTCCAGGGGTCTGACCTGTTGACACTGTGGCTCCCCCCATGGGGCTGCAAACCCTCTGCTCCTTCAGTCCCTTCTCCAACTCCTCCATTGGGAACCCTGTGCTCAGTCCAATGGCTGGTTTCGAGCATTGGCCTCAGTATTCGTCAGGCTCTGGCAGAGTCTCTCAGGAGACAGTCATATCAGGCTCTCTTCAACAAGCATTTCCCTGCATCTGCAAGGGTGTCCGGGTTTGGTGACGGTGATCCTAATCTGAAGACTGAGATACAAGTTTCTGACCTGGATCTTGGCATGCAGATCTTGAGGCATAGTGGCTATGAATCCCAGGAGACTAAGGCAGGGAGATCTCTGAGTTCAAGGTCAGCCGGGACAAAGCAAGTCCCAGATCTAGGCTTGGTGGCACACACCTTTAATCTGGGCCACATCGTCTGCTGGAGACCTACATAAGGACATTGGAAGAAGGAAGACTCACTCTCTCTTCTTCACCTGCTTGCCTTGTGGGACTGAGCAGCTGCTAGATCCTTGAACTCCTATTCACAGCTGCTGCTGACCATTGTTGGGGAGTTGGACTGTAAGTCATCAACAAACTCCCTTACTATATAGAGACTACCCATAAGTTCTGTGTCTCTAGAGAACCCTAATACACCTGTAAATCTCTCCAGCTGCCTCCCTCCTCCCATCTCTGGAAGGGAATGCAGGAGAAGGTGAGAAGCCATGCTAATTAAGTTGTCACAGTTTTTAGAAAAAGAATAAGGAGCCCAGCATAGCAGAAAAAGTATCCTTAATTCTGGCCAGCCTGGGGCGGTGGGGGGGGGGGGAGGAAAGAGAGAATGAAAAGAAAAGGAAAGGAAGAAAGTTAAAAAAGAGTTGTGCTTTTTTGGCTCAGGCCAAAAACCTGTCAGACCCATGCAAACTTGTGACTTGATGACTTCTGACTTGGAGGGACTGCCTCTTCTGCTAAGACAGGCTCTTACTATTTTGCCCTGGCTGCTCTGAAACCCTTTTATGTAGATTAGGCTAGCCTTGGATCCTTGAATTCATAGAGGTCCACCTGCCTCTGCCTCCTTATTTGAGAGTTTCACGACTGGGCCTGGTTGGCCTGAACTTTTCTCCCTGGCTGGTTTTGAACTCCTGACCTTCCTGTCTCAGTCTCAGGTGCAGGATTACAGTGTCAACACCAAACTGACTTTTTTTTTTTAAATTAAAATTTTGTATTTTAGCCGGGCGATGGTGGCGCACGCCTTTAATCCCAGCACTTGGGAGGCAGAGGCAGGAGGATTTCTGAGTTCGAGGCCAGCCTGGTCTACAGAGTGAGTTCCAGGACAGCCAGGGCTACACAGAGAAACCCTGTCTCAAAAAACCAAAAAAAAAAAAAAAAATTGTATTTTGAATTACATCTAACACCTATTCATCCATGTCTTTGGGAGGGTATGCCACACCTTGTTAGAGCTGATCCTCTTCTATCATGTGGGTCTGTGGGTCCTGTGACTCTACCTCAGGCCATCAAGTACCTTTACCCACAGAGCCATGTGTGTGAAAGTCAAAGGACAACTTGTGGGAGTGGGTTCTTTCTTTCTACCATGTGGTTCAGGGATTGAACTCAGGCCCTCAGGCCTGATGGAAGACTTCTTCACTGGCCAGGTCTCCTTGCCAGGCCTTAATTTTTCATTCTTGAAGCATGGTCTCCAGATTTTCCCAGTTGGTCTTAAACTTAAACCTGTGATAACTTTTTACCTCCTATATTACTGAGTTGTGTCAACATAAAAAAACTATAGCTTCCTCCCCCCTTTGGTTTTTCAAGACAGGGTTTTTCTGTGTAGCCCTGCCTGTCCTGGAACTCACTCAGGCTGGTCTCGAACTCAGGAATCTGCCGCCTCTGCCTCCCAAGTGCTGGGATTAAAGGCGTGTGCCACCATTGCAATATAGCTTTCATCTTAAAGGAAATAAGAGATAGTTTGTTCTGGAGACATTTTGAGTGACTATACCCAGTACACAGATTTAGGTACCCCAAACTTCATGCCCCAATGTAGAAGCAGTTTCCAGAGGTTTTATTGTTGTAAAGAACAAAGAGAGCCATAAATCAAGGTAAGATTAAAATAAATTACTGAGCACATCAGGGAGATAGTTACAAGATGGGGGAAGATTTTCTAAAGGTCCAAGACACTGTATGAGGACATTTTTGGCATTCTGATTGGTCTAAGCTAGTAGTCTACTAGCTGTTAGCCCAGTACTGGAATTTTTATCAGTCTCTGCACATGAAGCTTCCTTTCAGGAGTTTTCAGTCACAGTTGGGATCACAGACCTGCTGGCTAGAAACGTTCTTTGATTTATTTTGAGACAGAGTCTCAGGGTTGTTCAACTTCTGACTGTGTCCCATTGGGGTAGGGCCATCCTATATCTAGAAATATTGAAGAAATGAAGAGTGGTTCCTTACACCTGCAACAAGCACTCAGGGCAGAGGGAAGATAGCGCACCATCTAGGTTTATGCAGCAATTCTAGGCCAGCAAGAGTTATGATTGCATATACTGTCAATCCCAGCATTCAGGAGGCAAAGGCAGGCACATCTCTGTAAGTACAGGGCCAGCCTGGACTACACAGCCAGTTCTATTACATACAGACCTGCATAGAGAAAACTTGTCTCAATAACAACAACAACAACAACAGCAAGTTTGGATTTTATTGCTGAGAAGAAACACCATGACCATGGCAACTTTTTTTTTTGTTTGTTTTTGTTTTTTTGTTTTTCAAGGCAGGGTTTCTCTGTGTAGCCCTGGCTGTCCTGGAACTCACTCTGTAGACCAGGCTGGCCTCGAACTCAGCAATCCGCCTGCCTCTACCTCCCAAGTGCTGGGATTAAAGGCGTGCGCCACCACCGCCCGGCTGACCATGGCAACTTTTATTACATTAGATTTAACATTTAATTGGGGCTGGCTTACGTTTCAGAAGTTTAGTCCAGTATCAGCATGGCAGGAAGCATGGCAGAGTGCCGGCAGAAGGAACTAGAGAAGGAACTGGGAGTTTTATGTTTGGATCCGCAAGGAGACTGTGTGCCACACTGGTCATAGCTTGAGCTTAGGAGACCTCAAAGTCTACTTCCACAGTGACACAGTTCTTCCAGCAAGGCCACACCCACTCCAACAAGGTCATGCCTTCTAATTGTTCCAATGGGACAAGCATTCAAGTACATGAATATATAGGGGCCATACCTATTCAAACCACCACAGCAAGCCATTATCCCTTTGTTCAAACTCTTAATCTTTTATTCCCTGAGCTAAAAAGCCTATTTCCCAATCATGGTGACACATATCTGGAATCTCAATACTGGGGATGCTGAGGAAAGCGGCTTATAAATCTGAGGGTGTGCTGGGCGGTGGTGGTGCATGCCTTTAATCCCAGCACTTGGGAGGCAGAGGCAGGAGGATTTCTGAGTTCGAGGCCAGCCTGGTCTACAGAATGAGTTCCAGGACAGGCAGGGCTACACAGAGAAACCCTGTCTCGAAAAACTGAAAAAAAAAAACAAAAACAAAAAAACAAAAAAACAAAAAACCCAAAAAACTGAGGTCAGTTTAGTCTAGGGAGTTCTAGGCTAAAGTTTTATAAAGCAAGACCTATTTCAAAGCAACAACAGCAAAACCAGAAAAACAAAAAAAACAAAAAAACCATCCAAACCAGCAAAACTATGTGGTTTGAGACATAACTCAGTGGTAGCACACTTACATAGCATGTTTAAGATTCTGGTTCAAAGTCTGGCGAGATAGTCAGTGGTCAAGAGGGCACGTTACTCTTTCAGAGGATGACAGTTTGATTCCCAGCACCCAAGTTAGGTGGCTCACAACTTCCTATAATTACAGTTCCAAAGGATCCAAGGGTAGCTTCAGGAGACACCAGAGACGCCCTCACTGTCTTTGAAAGCACCTACACACATGTGGCATACACACATACACACACACATACATACACAAGAGCAAAGATAAATATAAAAAAAATTTACTGGGTGTGGTGGTGTGTGCCCATAATTGTGATTCAAGACTAGCCTGGTCTACATAGTGAGCTCTGAAGTTACATAGTGAAATTCTGTCTTGAAAAAGAAAAAACAAAACAAAACAATGAAACAACAACCCCAAAAAGTTTTCCTTCTTCAATCCCCAATACTGCAGGTGAAAATCCAGTAGGGGGTTGGAGGTGTGTCTCAGTGCTTGCCTAGCATACAGGAGGTCCTGGGCCCCTCCCCCAAGGACACAGCCTGGGTATGATAGTGGAATACCTATAATATCAGTACTTGGGAGGCAGAATCTGGAAGACCAGAAATTCAAGGTTATTCCTGGATGCATATAGAATTGGAGGTCTATCTGGGATAGAGAGACCTTGTGTCCACAAATCAAAGCTAAACAAAATGGGGGCTGAAGAGGTGGCTCACCAGTTAAGAACTCCAGTAACTCTTGCAGTCACCAAGATGACATCTTATAACCATCTAAAAAAATTCTAGCCCTAGGGGATCCAATATCCTCTTTTTTTGACCTCTGTAGGTACTGAACATGAACATGGTACACACATATGTGTAAATGCAAGGTCTATACACTTAAAATATTTTATAATATCTAAAAACACAAGTGCACACATACTCAGTCCTACACATGCACATGCCCATGCCCACATAAGCATACACACAGATAATGAACGTACCAGGTACATAGCACATCTCTGTAATTTCAGCATTTTGGAAGTTGAGATTAGAGGAACACTGAAAGTTCAAGTCCATACTGGTCTACACTATGAATATATAGTGAACTTCAGACCAGCTTGAGCTATGGAGTGAGACTGTTTTCAAAAAGTGTGTGCATATGTGAAAAGGTTAATTATTCAATTGAATGGAAGCATACTATAGTTTTAATCTCGTAGATTATGTATTCTTCAAACAGCTCAGAGCCAACCTAGAATGCTTACGTAGTAATAATGCTAGAGTGCTTGCCCTTAGTTTGCTTCACAACACCGCACACAGAGCTATGAGTAGCTGGGTGTAGTACTGCCTGCGACTCCGGCACTGGGCGTTAGAGGAGGAGGATTATGAATTTAAGGCTATGCAGAGCTCTATAGAGTCATTGTCTCAAAAGAATCAACCAAACAAAAATGCTCATTCTACCCTAGTGTGATGGTAGACACCTTTAATTTCAGCATTCCAGAAGGAGAGGCAGGTAGATCGCTATGTGAGTTTGAGGTCAGCCTGGGCTACACAGTGAAATCCTGTTTCAAAAAAACAAAACAAAATACAAGCTCATTTTCAGGCAATGGGAGACCCTGTATCAAAAGGATATAATTTTTTAGGGGACACTTTGGCAGTATCTATCAAAACAAATATGCATGTCCTTTTGACACCAAAACAGGAAGTAGCTTAATTATCTACTGGAGGGAAACTGTTGAATCATTCATGGCATTGAAAAGGTAGGAAGGAGCCGGGCGGTGGTGGCGCACGCCTTTAATCCCAGCACTTGGGAGGCAGAGACAGGTGGATTTCTGAGTTCGAGGCCAGCCTGGTCTACAGAGTGAGTTCCAGGACAGCCAAGGCTACACAGAGAAACCCTGTCTCGAAAAACCACAAAAAAAAAAAAAAAAAAGAAAAGGTGGGGAGGCCTGGCATAGTGGGGTCCATATCCAAAATCCCAGCCTAGGAGGTGGCGGTAGGAAAATCAAATTCAACAGTAGCCTCAGTGCCATAGAGAGGTTAAAACTATTGTAAAAATATTTACACACACACACACACACACTACAGAGCTCTATTATCAAGGATGAAGTGGACTAGAAACATAATTTCATCTGGGTAAGAAAAAGGGCAGCTTTACTTTGACTATTTCTTTTGCCATTGTTAGAATTGTTAACAAAGATAGAATATAGTTTTAATTTATTTAATTAAAGACTTTTTTATGAATGTGAGTACACTGTCACTCTCTTCAGACACAACAGAAGAGTGCATCAGATTCCATTACAGATGGCTGTGAGCCACCATGTGGTTGCTGGGAATTGAACTCAGGACCTCTGGAAGAACTGTCAGTGCTCTTAACAGCAGAACCATCTCTCCAGCCCCTGAATATAGTTTAATTTACTTTGCTTTTTTTTTTTTTTTTGAGACATGGATTCACTATGCAGTCCAGGCTAGCTTCTTCCCTCAGCCTCCTGAGCCTTGGGGTTATAGGTATGCACCATCACACTTGGAAAATACTATTTGTTTGTTTGTTTTGAAGACAGGGTCTGTTTGACTGGAACTCTCTATGTAGACCAGGCTGACCTTCAACTCACAGAAATCTGCCTGCCTCTCGACTCCCCAGTGCTGCTACTAAGGGTGTGTCCTACTGTGCCCAGCCACAAAAGCTATTTTTCAGAAGGGCGTACATATACCTGTAATTCCAGCCAGCACTAGAGACAAACACAGGAAAATTTTGAATTCAAGGTCAGCCTGAAATTTATCTAGTCTCAGGATACAGCAGCACTAGGGAGGCAGAGGCAGGATGATCAGGGCCAGTTCTAAGCCAACAAGGACTATACACCAAGTCCCCTGTCTCAAAAAAGTGCTCTGATTTCCTCACTTGAGCTGTGCCAAGCAGCTCCTGATCCAAACAAACAGACATTATAACTTCCTCATGGGGTTATAAAGAACTCGATAGAACATTGAACATAAGATCTTTCATACACATTGAATTTAGGTATTCGACTTAGTTTATTTACGTTTCCATGTCCCTATCCTTGGGGGTAGGATTGTTTTTAACTACTGAAGGTAACAAAAATAACGGTGTCAGATCTGTGTTCTGAATATTTGTTTTTGTGTATAGGGATAGCATCTTCTGCCTCCAGCTGACACTGAATTTATTCTGTAGCTGAGGATGGCCTTGCATTCCTGATCTTCCTGTCACCTCCTCCCAAGTGCTGGGAGTTCAGGCCTGTGCCATTAGGCCAGGTCAACTGTGTTGACTTAATAAATGATTTATCCATCTCTTTGTGGCACAACAGACAAGTCAGTTTTGGTGGACTGCTAGCTGTTTTTCCCCCAGATAGGATTCTCTTTGTAGTTCTGGCCGTCCTGGAGCTTGCTCTGTAGTCCAGGCTCTGTTTGAACTCAAGAGATCTGCCTGCCTCTGTTGGGATTAAAGGTGTGTGTCACCACGACCCAACTGCTGGCTGTTTTAAGCAAAGTCTAATCAGCAAAACTGACCTGGCATCAAAACTTGGGAGCCATCTGCTAACCTCTGGGTGTGGCAAATTAAGGGTACCAAGTTGAAAGAAGTTGGCACAAGATCTGTCTATACAGATTTTTAAGTTGGTAACAGAACTTTCAGTGTTTCTAGAACTAATTTAGAATTAACTTCTTGTTGAAGCAGTCTGGGGAGAGAATTTTTTTTTCCCCCCGAGACAGGGTTTCTTTGTGTAGCCCTGGTTGTCCTAGAACTCACTCTGTAGACCAGACTGGCCTTGAACTAAGAAATCCACCTGCTTCTGCCTCCGAAGTGCTGGGATTAAAGGCATGTGCCACCACTGCCCAGCTGAGAATTAAATTTTTAAGGAGGCTTGCCCAATAACTAACTAGACAACCATTTCCAGGCGCCAAAAGTGCATACCCCACAGTTAAAGCCAACCTCTGCCCGTGTTATTCCCGTTCCCAACGGAGGTGCCCAAATTCAGGCCTCCACAATGGATCCAAGGCCCAGGGCCTACCATCCGGCATCTATGTGTTCTTTTCAGTCCTTCGCCTCTGCCTATCCCGATGTAGAAACAGGGTGTGCACTCCCTTTTCCGAGCACAGACCCCATCGTAAGGGCGGGTGCTGAGGCCCCAGGACAAGGCCCTAGAGGTTGGCGGGAGCCCGAGGGGGCGGACCGACAGGGAACGGGGGTGGGGAGGTAGCAGAGAGAAGAGCGGCGCGCGCGGCGCTCAAACTCGCGCCGCCTTCAGCTCACGGGTGAACCCCACCCTCTCCGTCACCAAAGGCGCCCAGCCAATGGGCGAGCCAGAAAGGCCGGGCTTACAAGCGAGGGACCGAGAGGGGGAGCCACGCGAGGGGGAAGGGATGTAGAAG